>APFE030499484.1:209531-251090 GCA_000404065.3 Pinus taeda | reverse complement strand
CAAACTAGCATAGAGTGAAAAAATATTTGGTCCCTCTCCGGGTTTGGTGGATCAAGAGTAAAAATGCATGTTGTAATTTAATCTATGTTAAACATTTTAACTTGGTTAAAATAAAAATAAAAATAAAAATCACTTATTAATTTTATTAATTTTTATAAATTACTAATAGTAATTTTTAAGCTTGAGGTTTATGATAACCCATGGTATTGACCCATGGTAATACCATGGTATTCATGTCAGCATAGACTATTTAAAGGGGAAATTCTATCATATTAGATCCATCTTAATTCTGGGTCTACCAAGTGCTCAGAGGGATAAATAGATTTAATCCCCCTAAGAGTGGTAGATGTGGAGTTAAGATGGATATAGGTTGGTTTTTATGATAATGAAGATATTAAATAGACTTAGGAAATTATATTTTAAAAACATCTTAAGGTGAATGGTTAAAGCTACATTTAGTCACTTCACAAAATTTAGTAAAAAATACCAATATCTCCATTAATATTGGTTTTTAATTTTTTCTGATTTAACAAAAAAAATTCAAAACAGTGAAACCTTATCACTCTTTCCACATCACCCTCGCAGAAGATTTCTCAAAATTTTTCAAACATTCTCAATATGATATCTTCATGAAAAAGTTTAGGTACTAATGTTGGATTAGTTGTTTGAAAAATAAGTTGGTTTGTACAACCTTTCATCTTCTGTGCTATTATTAGTTTGCCCTAATGATTTGTAGAGATTGGAGCAACTACACCATATTTTCCTAAAAGGTGGAGATTTTTCACCAAAAAGGAAATTAATCTAAATGTTGCAATGCTGTTAAAAAATGCGAGACCTATGAGGGTAGTGAATTATGCTAATAAGAAATTTAGGTTGGGAGAGACGTAATTAAATTTTATTATTTAATTGAAGATTTCGAATTAAAATAATAATAAATCTGCATTTATATATTCATATATTGATTGGAAGGATTCTCACAATGGTCACTTCTTTCAATTAGTGCCCCTTCAAGCCCTTGGGATACCTAATATTTTCTTATATAATATAGTTGGGGCTTGCTACTTGTTGGCGTGTTGCTGTAAACAAACTTGATGTGTTTTTTTATCTCGTTGTTATAAGAAAGAAATTTGATAACTTGAAAAGAGTGGTAGCTTGACAAAAGTTGTAGAGAAAAGATTAAAATCTCTCCTACCTTAACGGAGCTTGTCAATGTCAACACCTACAAGAACTTTGTTTTGGAATATTATCAAAACTAATAGAAGGATATGAAAGAGTGTATTGTAAGAACCTTGACAAACACAACCACTGAAACTTGGAATATTGTTTGTAGGAAAAGAAAATTAGGTTTCTTTTTCCAAACATGTATGTTAGTATATTACAGTTTAATGAATATGTTTTCTTATTATCATATATGGTTTCATACTTTAACAAAACATTCGCCAAGACTTCACAATGTTTTATTATTCAGTAAAAGATTTGCCAAGATTTTATAATTCAGTGAAAGATTCTCCATCAGTGTACAAGATAATATAATCTGGTGAGAGATTCACCAAAAAAACTATATATACATATTATATTATTTATAAAATTGCCTCCCATGTTTCCTATGTATCATGGGGATTAGCCCATTTATTATACATATAAATTTAAGGTGGTTCTTAAAATTTTCCCAGATGCATGGGATCCGACAAATTAGGCTTTTCACATAGGGGACAAAGTGGTCCCTATTATGATCAATGATGTTTACTTTCTTACCGAGCTGTCAAGGCGAGGTGCCTCCATCTCACTTTCATGATTTGCCTATGGAGGTGAATCGGTGAGGGATTACATTCGGCAAATTTGTCAGCCAGGTACACAACCTAACAAGGATGGGAAAATAAACATTAGGGATGTAAGTGATTTGCCTTTGTGAACTATCCTTTTCACTATTGCAAAGTTGGCTGGCAGTGTGACACTTCATCTGGTGAACAGATCATATATGCAGTATGCACTAGAGTGTCTTGAGCCAACAGTATCCAACTGGTGTCAGGCCGTGTTTTCTTCACTGAAAGAACAAATGACAAAGGTAAAAAGTGGTAAGATGGATAATTTTATCTATGGTTCGATCTTAATCATTTCTTCGTTAGAAATAATTCCATTGATGGAACCACAACATGTAACATTGGGTGTAGCTGGTCCTAGAGATCCACGGATGCAAAGGTGGGTTGAATTGATGGCTTGACATGCGGGTCAATAAACAATCATTTTTTCCACTACATTCTTTATTTGGCTCAATCGACAACACATTTTCGTCAAGGAGCATCCATACTCAGGGATGTATTTTCATGGAGATCCAGATTTGATTTTACTAGTGGGTGCTCAATGGGGTGCTATAGGTAAATTGTTTGACCAAAATGTTTTTTATTTTCAAGTTTCTACATGTTTTAGTGTTTTTAATGTTTCCAATACTAGACTAAAATTGTTCTCATGCATGCAGATGTGGTTACTATTTGACCTATGAGGCACCAATGGGAGGCAAGTGGGCCAACGAGGAGAAACATCGGGAGAGTGGTTCTCTAAGATTTTGATTGGTCGATACCTTGGAAGAGTTGCAGGATCATGTGGAGGGATTAACCCTTGGTATTCCAGATGTTTGGATCGAGGAGTTACCTATGAGGGTGCAGCGCCATACTATTGGTGTTCCTAGCCTCTAGATGAGGCTATTGTGTATGATAGCTCAGGCTGTGACTTGTTATCATGAGCATTAATAGGTCTAATTAGGATGTTTTTTGCATGCATTTTGAGTTCTTCTGTCAGATGACCAAAATTGTCTTGGACACAAATTTTGTAAAAAAATTTAAAACATCTATCTACTTTTACTTTCAAATTTTTTATATGTATGGCTATGTGCAATCCTATTCAATTGATGATGTGAATTGAAAATTTTGCTTTACATGTGTTGCAAATGTTGATTTAACACATAATTCGCTAAAGAGTCAGTTAATGTGTTAAAGTTTATGGAAATATGTTGATATTGAGTATACTTAAATGTATTTCCAAAACACGAACTCTAAAGAACATACAAAGAATTGTTGGATTTCAGATAGTATAAATGTTTGTTCGTTGTAGTACAATGAGTTGTGAATCCAGACTAATGATGATTCGTCAGATGCCAAGTGAGATCACATCAGGGATAATTTTGATCAACGTGTTATACTTAGCGATATTGTTCATCGATCGACCGATACAAATGCCTTGAAAACTCACTAACTCTCCACTTGGAGTGAAAATGGCCCATGATGCTGAAGATAGGTTATGCGTACTACGACTAGCACCATCGGTGTAACTAACAAATGGTTCCAAAGGTTCTGACATCTACAACAAATGAAAAGCAGATTACTTAACCACATAAAAACTCTAAAAGACACACTGACACACACACATGCAATTAAAGTGTATATACAGTGATTTTACTACACTCAATTAAGCATAGTAACGTTTGAGATACAACCCATTTCATGGCTGCGACAATGGAATTCCATCATAATCCACCAACTCGTAGGCTCCTTTTGCCAAAACACGCTTGAAAATATAAGGACCCATCCAAAGTGGTTCAAATTTCCCTGTTCCAAGTTTATTAGCTTCCTGATTGTAAAGAAAGACTAGGTCTCCTTTTGAGAAAACGCGAGGCTTGACACTTATGTCATGTTGTGCCTTGATCCGTTTCTTATGTGCTTCGTTAGCCAATGTGGCTTCATGATGGGTTTCATGCAAATGGATAAGTTCCAAGAAACGTTCTTCTTCTTCCAAAGTGTTGGGTAACAGGTCAATCATGAGTTTGAGAGATGAAATTTCTCATTGTATCGGCAAAATTTCCTCAAGAGCATACACCAATTGAAAGGGTTTGAATCCAGTTACATTTCTCACCGAGGTTCGATATGCCTACAAGGTAGAGTACAAGATTAAATGCCAGTTTTGTTTATGAAACCCTATCATTCTTTGAAGCATTCACTTCAGGACTTTGTTGATGGCCTCAACTTGTCCATTATCTTGCGGGTAATATGGAGTAGAACTATCATGCGGAAGTCCTAACTTAGCATTCAACTCATCCATCATGTGGTTGTGAAAATGTGATCCATGATCTATAACTATAGCCTATGGTACACCAAACCAAGAAACCACGTGGTTGTAAAATAAAAGAGCAACTATTTCGCCACTGTTTTTTAATGTTGGCATCACCTAGGCCCATTTGGTAAAATAGTCAATGACAACTATAATGTACCCATGCCCCCGACCGAGGTGGGGATACATGCCATGAAGTTAATGCCCCATTTGGCGAATGGTCCAACAATGACAACAAGATGCAATGGTGCAGGTGGTAATCTAACTTTACGGTCATAGATCTAGCATGTGTGACAACTTTTGATGGAAATTATGCAATCTTTGAATATATTAGGGTAGAATTAACTAGCATGGAGAATTCTCTGCGTGTTAGCATAACCAGATAAGTGTCCACCACAAGCACCTTAATGGCAATCATTAAAAACTTTCTCGGCTTCCTCATGAGTGAGGCACCTTCGTAAAATTGTATCGATGACACGACGGTAAAGAGGGTCGCCAACAATAAGATAATCTTTGGCTTGGTATAGGGTACATCGTTGTTGCGATTGAGAGGTATGTGGCCAGAAAGTTTGGGTCTGGAGATAAATCAATATATCTCCATACCATGCGTTAGATGACGAAATCAGGAATAAAGACATCCAAAATTGATGGTTCTGATGTTGAATCAATAGAAGTCGAGTGAAGGTCACAAAGTAGCTCGACGAAAACTAGAGATTTCTTTGATTTGAACTTGATGAATTCCAGATCAAACTCCTACAAAATGACAATCCCTTTTGATTATTTTCCCCCTAGCAATTTATGTGACAAAATATATGTCATATGGTTGCAATCCAAAATGACAATGGTCTTTCGAAGCAAGATTTAGTGGGAAAATCTTTGTACAACTAGAACAACTGCTAAAGCTAGTTTCTCAACATAAGAGTACTTACTTTCTATATCATTGAGATTGCAGCTCAGGTAATATATCAGATGTTCAATCCCATCTTCCTCTTAGACTAAAACCATTCCAATGGTTGTATCTGTAGTGGTGAGATACACGAATTAGTCATTTCGATAGTTCAGAAAATACATTAATGAGGCTCTAATATTTAATAGCATCAAAGGAAGCTTGCACAACCTAATCCCAATGGAAGCGTATCTAATTTTTCAGTAAACGAGTAAATCCTTTAGCCATTTCAGCATAATTGGGAATGAACCTCCTAAAAAATTTAGCCTTCCCTTGGAGTCTTTGTAACTGTAGTAGATTAGAAGATGGAGGAAAATCAAGGATTACCTAAAACTTAAGTGGATCAAGTCAAATTCCCTCCTGAAACACTACGAAACCAAGCAAATGAAAAAACCAACACAAAACAAACATTTTTATGGATTGAGTCATATTTTGTAGTGTCGGCACCATAGAAATATAGCTCTCAAATGTTGCGGGTGATCAATCTGCTTTCATGAATGAGCAAGCAAATCGTCAAGGTAAGGTTGAACAATATGTTTGATGTCATGGAAGGCATAATTAATTTCCCTCTAAAATGTTGCCCCTGCATTCTTCAAACAAAAAGGGAGTTTCCTATAGGCAAATGTGGCCCATGGACAAATAAAAGCAGTTTTAGATTGGTCCTTTGGGCGTATATTGACCTGATTATAGCTGTAAAATCCATCCATAAATGAAAATATTTCGCATCTGGCACATTCATCAACTATCTAGTCGATAAAGGGAGTAGGATAATTGTCTTTTGGACAAGCATGATTAACATACCTATAATCGATGCACACTCATATTATCCCTTGTTTCTTCATGACGGGAACAACATTGGAAACCCAGT
The DNA here is from genome assembly GCA_000404065.3 of Pinus taeda. Classification (NCBI taxonomy): domain Eukaryota; kingdom Viridiplantae; phylum Streptophyta; class Pinopsida; order Pinales; family Pinaceae; genus Pinus; species Pinus taeda. The sequence continues at coordinate 245,175 of APFE030499484.1, read as the reverse complement.
CAGTAAAGGGAACGGGGTAACTGAAACCAACATGAAAATCTTTTTCAACTTATGCCTTAATGGCAGCAGCCTTCTTTGGATGAATGGGTCAGAGGCGCTGTCGTACTAGTTTGAAATAAGGATACATTTTGATTTCATGTTCAACTATACTAGAGTCAATTCCTGGCATCTCCTCGTATGACCATGAAAATATATCTCCAAATTCACGAAAGAGAGCATGGTAAAAATCAAGTTCTAATGGAGAAAAAGATTTTCCAACATGAATGTTTTCTACAATGTCAGGTTAAATTGGTCAAAATATTGATAGAAATAGTTTCTTCAATATTTGATAGGTTTTGCTTGGAATCTATTGTATCTATGAAAACATAATTTGAAAAGAAATCGAAAACTGAAGGGTGATTAAGTTCATTTGAATAATCTTCGATTTGATATGGAATATGGGAACGATGATGATAATCTTCCCATGGTTCTCCTTCCATCGTCATTGATTGGACGATTCCTTCATTAGTAGAAAATATACTTGAAAAAGGATTAGAAGAAGTACCAAATTCTAATGAATGATCTACCCATACAATTAACAAAAATGGATTTGGGTTTTCCGCACAAGCAAGAAAAATTGATTGCTATGCAAGTTAAATTGGGCTTAGTGGCATGATTTCATTACTACTATCAACTTCAAAACTATTTGTAATCCTCCTTAAGTTAGATGAAGTGGAGGATATCATGTTGCAAGTCTCAACTTATTCCACTTCCGCCAAATTTGATGGTGGTGGTAGTGAAAAAGTACCCATTAGGGAAGAGTATTTAAAGAGACCTACACCAATGTTTTTGAGAGGTAGCGGGGGTCCGTGTACCTAAGGAATGCTTCCAGTAACCTATGAACTAGAGGCGAAGAAGGTGAGTTGGTCGATAACTGTGATTCCACCTTTATGAGGAAATGCAATCATATGAAAGTATGTTCAAACCACAGCAGCCATGGCAACCCATAGTCTTCCTAGTAAAATGTTGTAGTCAAGGGGTCCATCAACTACCTCAACTTCAACCATTACCATTTTGCCTCCTAGTTTGATTTTTAGATTACTCAATATTCCATAAGGCGTATATATGCGATCGTCAAAATTTTTTAATGTTGTTGGTGAACATGACAAAGGAGTGAGCCAAGTGTTTTCCAGCAACTCATAGACATTATAAAAGTAGATTCCCCCTCGTTAATAATGGTTTGATGAACAAGTTTATTCAAGGCATTTACTTGAATTGGAAATGCTAATTGTCCTGGCAATTGTGGTGTATAACCCGTATGGTTGAAAACCACAAGATTGGAATCAACTGGATCGATTCCACGAATTGCTGACAATAAAGCATGCTTTTGGGAGGGGAAATTCTAAAATACCTCGAGTGTAGACATAGTAGAAGGTGATTGAGCCAAATCTTCTACTATATTATAATTCTATGCAGCTCGAGCTCGAGGGTTAAATGTCGATTTTTGTACAACTCCTTTAGGCGGTTTTATTGTTAACTTTGGTGAAATAGGTGGTGGAATAGGATCAATCAAAGTTTTAGCCAAAGGGTTAGGTTTATTAGCCTAGTTATTTGATGACGATGGTTGATTTCCACAATCTTTACTTCGTTTTGACACCAAAACATCATCTCTCTGCTTAGAGGCGGATAACATAAGCACTTGGGAAGTGGAAGCTTGGTCTGTAGCAACCATATTTGTCTCTAATTTTGGAAAATGATCAATCAATACAGTAGATGTATTAGAATTGTTCAGAAGTTTTAAGACTTTGGAGTGGTGCGAACAATCTCACATAAAATGCTCATCGTTATAGACCAAACACGGGTAACAAGGTTTCCTAGCCGAAGAAGAGGAATCAGATGATTTCTCTTGAGAGGAGTTATTTTACTTCTTATTTTTTCTCCTTTTTCTTACCTCCTGGTTTCTTTTCATTCTTGGCCTTGTCAGATGACATGACATTTATTTCGGAAGAAAGAGTATTATCATGTGCATTTGAAGTTTGATTGGTAATGGAAAGTGTTTGACCAGATTGTCTACCTGTCATTTGTGTGCTCGAAGAGCCAATCACACCGTCGCCGGCATGAGAATCCTTACTCAATGGTGGAGGAGAAACATTGAAATATGGTCAGGGTGCATTTAGAATCTTGTCATAGAGCAAGCCAGATTGTGTATATATCAAGTCCAAATATTAGGCACGAGCAATTACTTTCTCTTCTATGACAACTCCACCTTTCGCCACATCCTCAGTGATAGATGGAAACAAGGATTTTATAAACCACTCAGCCAGAAGTTGATCAGGAACGAAAGTTTTAACCATTTGAGGTTGATGACACCACTCATGAATATGATCAGTGATATGAGTAGAAATAGTCTATTTAAATTTGGTTAATAGTTCCATTCAAGTCTCATATCGTATGGGTAACTAGAAGTGGGTTAAAAACATGGTAGCTAAAGAAATGAAGTTATCAAAAGAAGCTCGTGGTAACTCGATGTACCACTTAACAGCCAGACCAGTAAGAGTTTTCTGGAAAAGATGAAGTCTAACAGAATCATCATTCAAGAAGTTTGATGAACACCATAAATGAAAAGTCATGACATGGTTGGACGGGTCTTCTCTAGGATTTCCGTTGAATTTCAGAATATCGGAAGGTAACTTATAAGGAATCACCAGCCACCAATGTGCATAAATAATTGGGTCATTAGTGAGCCAATTTAGATCTGGTAACTCAAGTGTCACAATGAAAGGCAACTATCTATTGAGGTCAAGTTGAGCATATCCAGAGTAAGATAGAATTTCCTGGGTAATGGGCCTTTGCATACAAGCATAAGGCATCTGCTGCTGGTAACCTTGATATGGGTAAGTTTGTTGAGAAAATCCGGTGTAAGGTTGTTGTTGTTGTGCACTAGGATAAATTTGTTATTGTACAAACCTAGCATAGGCTTGTTGACTAGGGCCTACATAAACTTGTTGTAGACCAAACCCAGCATTAGATTGTTGGCCAAGTCCATGTTGAGGTTGGTATTTCTGGAATTGTTGCTATTGATATTGGAGCTGCCAAGGATGTTGAAGCAACTGTTGTTATTGTTGGTAAAATGATTGTTGATTTAATAGTTGTTGTTGCCCACCAATGTAAGGTTGACCAGGTTGTGAATACACTAAACCAGTGTAAGTCTGAGTCATTCCAGTAAATGGTAAACTAGCCTGAAGTTGTTGGACTCCAAACACAAGTGGTTGTTGTAAAACTGCTTGTGAAGCCTGGATTTGTATACTTGAAACTTGAGGGTGTAAGGTTGAAGGGCCATCTTGCACAGGTTGCAATACAACAGGTGTTGTAGGTATGGATGAGATAGATTGCATAGGTTGTGATGGATACACAAACCTAGGTTGAGCGTGCATGGTTGGCTACCACTGACAGACTACCATTCCAGGCTGAGTTGAAGACGACGAAATACCGACATATGGTTGCCCCCCAAAATATGGAGGATAAGGATAATATGTATATTCTTCTCCATATGGGGGCATTCTAGTGTTAAGTAGATACATAGGATGGTAACCAGAGGAACCAGTTTGATGTGAACTTGATGGGTGCAGCTGTTCGGTACCCATAAATGAGGAACCAGATAAAATTCCAGTAAAGGACATTGGTGAAGATCAAGAACTAGAACCAACACCCGAGTGGGTTCCTGATAAATATTGGTAACCGGATGGGATAGACAGAACACCATACAAGTGTGACTCAGGTGTCATAGTAAACATCGAATAGGTTGCAACAGAAGATTCTCCTGTATCTCTAATAGATGGTGTGGTTTGGGATGTTGACTCTGCCGCAGTTAAATGTCCAAATAAGTTTCCTAATGAATCAACAGGTGTCTGAAAGTAATCAAGATCAAAAGGATCAGTGAAATGAGTATAAGGATACAGATAAAGTCTAGTTCCAAAATGGAATGGAGTTCTGCGTGATTTTACCTTAGTTTCTCTTCTATTGAAATCAAACCAGGTGGAAGAATTTCACTATCTAGTTCGTAATAAATTTCTATTTGTTGCTGAGGTAAACTGGAGTTCTCGACAGTTACAAATGTTTGAGGATCTACCGGTCAAAATTCCTCTAGTATAGTAACAACTTCTGATTGTTCCACCACAAGATCCAGCTATTCTTGTAAAAGAACAAGTTTAGGTTAGGCTTCATGAAAAACTTCTAGTTCAAAAGTAACTTATGATTGAACAGTGATGGGTTCAAGATCCAGTTTTGGTTGACTAGATTCAAATTTAGAAGTAATTTATTTTTGAACAACTTGGGATTGAGAATCAACCTGTTGTTGAACAACTTGGGTTACCATTTCAATAGATTCAGTTCTAGTTTCCTGAGGGAATTTTGGAGATTCCACTTTAGTAATAGATGTACCAGTAACCGTAGGAGTAATTGCAGTCATAGTACTTACCGGTATCAGTGTTTCTAGTAATTCAGATGAAGAACCAGATTCTTGTGAAGTACTGGATCCAGTCAAATGAGACCACTTTGACCGAATAGGTGTAGCTTCGGGTGCTAAAGGTGGTTTACTCAATTCTCTCCACGAACGACGGGGTAAGGGTTGATTTTCCTCCACAATTGCTGATTTATTTTATTATAAAAAAGAAATAAAAAAAGGGTAAGCTAGGCAAAAGGTTTACAAGAAACTATGAACTACAGAATACCTCATGGCAAACCAAGAAGTACGGGCAGGAAATCTCCCAAAATGTTGTGTTCAGTGTATCACAATGTATAAGGTGATTGACTCGATTACCTAAGGACGGATAGAAACCTAATTTTGTCCTCGCATATATACCCGAAAGTACAGGGAGGCCCAATCCATATTAGTGTTGTCTAATGCAAAACCGCATAGTGAGAGCATTCCCATATACTTTACGTACTGTAACACCACCCTATATACCCGAAGGTACGTGGATAAGCTATGATATAATCACATACGTGGAATGAGATATCACACTTGAGATGTATTGCAGAGAAGTTAGCGGAAGCTGCTATGCTTTATGATGTCAGAACATGTCTCTAGACTAGAAACTGTAAATGTTATGCATTATATGACAATTCTCCCTTAGGTAAATTGAGGTTAATTTTAAGTTGATCTTGATTAGGAATTTGCCTTTCAAGGTTCACCACGTGATGTATTTTCAATTCCTAGAATGAAACTAATATGATAGGCATTATTTTCATTCAATTTAATAATGAAAATCTTAGCTAATAGGGATAGAGCAATCAAATTTATTTCAATCAAAGAGAAAAGAGCACAATCTAATGAAATTTCCCTAAACTATTCCCATGAGCGCACACAAAATTTTTCAATGCATGATGCACGTTTTTCTTTTCAATTCCCTTAATGTTATCATGAAAAAAAGGAAACTAATTCACATACAATCAATTAATATTATTACAATAACGAAGACTTTACAATAGTTTTGTTTCGAAGGAAAAGAATACTTTTACGACACTTTCTTTCGAACAAATATTAATCGACTATAATCTAACATTGATAATGAAGCTATAATGACAAAGAAATCATTTAAGAAACATTAATTAATCAAGTCAAAGTAGGGCTAGCAAAGGAGATACAATTTTGATTTCAAAGACATGACACTCATTGATCATTCATCAAGCAATCAAATAGAAGAAATTTGGTAAAAAACCCTATCCAAAGGTGGAAAACTGACCCAAAGAGGATCAGGGCAGCACTGAATGGGAGACAGGACACTTTAGAGCACTGTCCCTAAGCCAAGGGTGCTTTGCAGTGCACTGTATCCCTCACAAGCCTACGCTGGTGACACTAAGCCATTTCAAGAGGCAACTAAACACAGTTTTTGACCAAAATTCACTTCAACAAGGCTGAAATACAATCAATGAAAGGAAGTAAGGTCTGCTAGAGTGTTCTAGGATGTGAATAAGCTACTTGGAATGATGATCGTTCCCCAGTATGGTCGCAAATTTGTTATGAAGAATTTTGTATCTACAGATAAATACTAATTCCCTAGATAAGTAGCCATATCTATAACAATAGTTTAAAGCACTTTAACCTTTTTCTATAAATAGTAGATAAGACAAAGAGAATGAGAGGACCTACTTGTACTTTTGCTTTAATCTTTCCTCCTTTGTATTAGTCTTGTCGCTCCTTCGCGTACTTAACACGCTTGAGAAGTACCTATAAACATCAACAGAAGACAAAGAACCAATCAAAGAAGAATATCTATTGATTACAAAAATGGAATCAGATACATTCACACATATAAGCATCACATATCAAGATAAGCAAATGGAAGAAGGTGTAAATACTTTATTGAATATAAGGAAGAATTAGAACCATGAACCCTGATTCGAAGTCACTTCTCCAGCTTTGGTTCCATCCACATCACATCATAAGCATGATATTTTGGCAACATAACGACACTTACAATAACCTCAATTCTCAAACTAACATGATCTCCTTACAATTCATCAAAGTCCAGGCCCTGATCACTTAGATGAGTGATCAATTTATAGGAAGATGGAGGAGTTTTTGTCATTAATGAGGGTATTGAATGGCCTTCCATACTTAGAATTAGTTCCATGGAGGAATGGATGAGAGGATCGGAGGTATCTTAACTCATTCCTCATCCACTTTCACGCTCATAGGAGATGATAAGTGTGGGAATCTTCTAGAAGGCTCTAGAAGATAAGAATATTCCCCAAACCCTATGTGAATTTTGCTAAAACTAACCCAACGCAGGTCAAAGAGGGCCTAAGTGATCTGCAGAGCACCCTGGCATTGACTTAACTGCTCTGTAGTGCACCCTTGCATGGGCTTACCTACACTAGTCCCTCTAGAGGTCATTTCAGGATGCCTTCAGGCCATGAAACTGTTTGGGAAGGAGGAATTCATAAGGTTGACTTGTTTAGGTCATGTAGCAACTGAAATTAGGGTTTGATGGGCCATAAAACACTGATTTGGATGATGGGAGTGATGTGCCCAAATGGATCTGTAACAGGAACCAACCTTAGAGAAGTCCACAGATGCTCTTGAGGAAGAGGTTACTAATAATGCAATTTTTATGTATGTTGATCCAATGAAAACAATAAGGAAGCTTAAGTTCAAAGCAAACCAGAAACTCAATTCTTTAGTTTTGATTGAGCTTTAGACAAATGAGATAAAAGGAAAAATCATAACCTTGTTGCAACAAGTTCATCAGTATGGGGTGAGAAGCTCATTTAATTATCCTAATTAGTTATTTATGATTTATTTATCTCATCCTTTAAATATATCTATATATATATATATATATATTAATCATGAGAGTTTTTAGCTGAGTTCCATATTCCTGCTATGAATATGGGTTAGGGCGGCGTTGGTAGCAACGTTGATGCTCCATCTATGACTGAGTCACCAGTCTTGAGACTAGTACAACCGCTCAACCACCCACAACTAGATCTGCACCTCCTGAACAACATACGTCAGGATCTACACATGATGTTGTGGATGCAGAGCATGATACAATTGCACTATTTTAAATGAGATTTCTTGGATCTTCCCATTTTACTAGCACGGTATCACTACGTATCATTTTTTTGGTAAATGATGAAAATGTTCCTATGAAAATAAAGAAACTTCCAGGTATTTATGAAGTTTTAGAAATATTAACTACAACCTAAATCAAATTAATGTATAGTCTTTGGTTATTTTAAACTAATGATAATATTATTTTGTAGGAAATGATGTATTTTATAGTTGTTTTTATGACATAAATTTGGAAAACTTTGGGCCGACCATTTTCACAAACTGGAAATCCCAAAGTTCTAAGTTAAAAGAGGAACTTATTAAAAATATGGTTTTCCTATTTGACGACAATACTTTCAACAAATCTGGAATTACCTCAAAGGTAGGCCTACATTTAAAATATTTACAGGACTAGTATAGGCCTACAAGAGATACCCTCCCATGAACTATACTAAGGTATGTTGGTTATGTTTACATTTTGGTTTAGCTAACATGATATACTTACAGGAAGAAGAGGATCAAATATGACTAGAAAAGTCATGGATTATAGTTCATGATATTCTCCCTATAGATCAAATGAGCAACATGTTTATGAGTACTCGCCTCACATAGCAGACATTTTGAGAAGTTTGAAGGGAGAAATAAGGAGTTGCAAAGAAGATAATGATAGAATAATTCATTCATAAGAGAGACTTTCCATAGAACAGGAGAAACAATCAGAGGTCAATGCAATGATTCTTTAGAGTTTTCAAAACTTTCATAGATAAGGAACACTTAGGATCAGTCATGGACATGAGGATAAGACTATTGGAGCCTATGGTAGTAGATCTCACAGTGAGCATAGGTTGGATATAGATCATACCATCAGGGAAGGAATATTCTTGGATACACTTGATAGGAGAGGTAGTGGATATGGGCTTTATTCTAGTTCTCTTTTGAACATGTACCATGGTCATCATCCTTACAGGAGGAGTGACAGGGAATATTTCCGGATGAGTTCAACAAAGCCAAGCCACCTACATTTAATGGAGAAATGAACAAGTGGCAGGATGTAGAAGTTTAGTTTCTTGGGATGAATAAGTTCTTCAAATTGCATGACTATTCAAAGGACATGAAAATCAAGATAACAAACTTTTGTCTTAAAGGTAAAGCACACATTTGGTGGGGAGTTGTGAAGAATTTCAATGGCATTCAGGAAGAGGAGTTGACTTCGAGGGAGTTTGAAATAATTTTCAAGAAGAAGTATCTATCTGAGAGATATTATGATGGCAGGGAGAAGGATTTATATGAGTCAAAGATGGGATTTATGACTGATGGGGAGTACACTAGCAAATTATTGGAGTTATTGAGGTATGTTCTGTATCTTAAGGAGGAGAAAATGAAGTTTCAGAGATTCATCAGTGGGTTTCTAATAGTGTTCAAAGACAGGATTGAGTTTCATAAGCTTCAGGCATTGAAAGAAGCCATCATAAATATGAAACATTGTTATGATAATTTGAAGCGTAAGACTAAGTCTCAACAAGGATGGAAAGGGTAAGATAAAGCTAAGGGCAAGTGGCCACTGAAGTGAACAAGACCTCACTATGCATGTGAGAAAGAGAATGTTGTTCCTTACAAGAAGTTTAATGTGGTTGGAAATGGATATGAGTCACAACCTAGAGGGTAACAAAATAAAGGTGAGGGTAAGGGATAGTTACAATTTAGATATGTGGCAAAGAGCATCTCAAGAAGGATTGTTCATCATATCAAAGTGGTAGGCCTCAGATCTACAGTGCATAGGAAGTGAAGACAGTTGTGGATGTTGAACATATTATTGCTTAGATCTATGGAGCATTGGATAATAGGAAGGAGGATCACCGGGCATCTATTATAGAGATGGATGGTAAGCTTTGTGATCAAGTTGTTTCTATTCTGATTGACCCTATATCAAATTATAGTTATGTTAATCCTAACCTGGTGGACAATTTTGGTGTGAATAAAGAAGTGCATGTAAAGTCATGGTTAGTAAAGTTGGATACATGTACTAAGAAGAGAGTTCATCATTGGGTAAGAGCTTGTGCATTTGAGTTGAATGGTATGCCTAAATTAGTGCATTTTAATGTGCTTCTCTTGGGATCATACAATATGTTGTTGGGTATGGATTGGTTGTATCTTCAGAGGACCAAAGTAGATTGTTAAGACAAGGCTATTGAGTGCTTGGATGGAAATGGAGAACAAAGAATATTATGAGGTAAGAAGAATCCAACATCGGTTAGAATGGTTACATCTATGCAGGAAAAGTGCAGTTGTAGGAAATGGTTTGTGTTATTTGCAATACATATTTCCAGTGACAAAGGTAAGGATGTTGAGCATGCAGATATCTTCAAGAGATACCTTGTTTTGCAGTAGTTTCAGGATGTATTCCCAGTAGAGATTTCAAATTTTCCTCCTTAAAGGGAAGTGGAATATTTTATTGAGTAGGTACTAGGAGTAGCACCAACATCAAAGGCACCATATAGGATGAGCACTCCAGAGCTAGTGGAATTGAATTTGGAGTTGAAGGAAATGTTGGAAAAGGGATACATCATGCCAAGTGTATCATCATGGGGTGCACCAATATTATTTGTGAGGAAGAATGATGGTACTATTAGGTTGTATATTTATTAGAGGTAGTTGAATAAGCTAACCATCAATAACAAGTATCTATTTTTTAGGATAGATGACCTGTTTTCCCACTTTGAAGGGAAAAACAGTGTTCTCGAAGATTGACAAGAGATTTGGATATCATCAGGTACACATTAGAGAAGAGGACATCTACAAGACTGCTTTCCAGGCTAGGTATGGGCATTATGAGTTTGTTTTAAGTTCCTTTTGGTTTAACTAATACTCCATATACATTCATGTTCTTGATGAATAGTGCATTGCATCCCTATCTAAACAAGTTTTTTATTATATTTATTGATGATACATTGATATATTCTAGGAATGAGGAATAACACATCGAAAATTTAACAGTATTATTGATATTTCTAAGAGAGCATCAATTATATGCCAAGCTTAGTAAATACAGTTTCTTTCAGACATAGGTACATTACTTGGGGCATGTGATTTCTAAGGAAGTCATAGCAGTGGATCCAGAAAAGATAAGGGATATCATGGAATTGGCAACTTATAGAAATGTGTATGAGGTTAGATCATTCACGAGGTTAGAAAATTATTATAGAAGTTTCATCAGGAGCTTCTCACATATTTCCTATCATATTACATCATTGTAGACGAAAGGAAAGAAATTTGAATGGACAGAGGAATGTGTAGCATGTTTTGATCAATTGAAGGAGTTGTTGAAAAATGCTCCAGTTCTTAAGATTTTGGACTCAGATAAAGAGTTTTTGGTGTGTACATACACATGCAAGAGAGGACTTGGTGGAGTCCTGATGTGGGAGGGGCAGGTGGTATGTTATTAATCAAAGAAATTGAATGAGCACAAGAAGAATTATGTGATGCAAGATCTTAAGTTGGCGGTGATCATCCATGTATTGAAGATGTAGAGACATTATCTTCTTGGGTAGAGGTTTGTATTGATGAGATACCACAATAGATTGAGATACCTATTTGACCTATTTTCGCTTCCAAAGATAGCCTTGGATTGCTTACAAGACTAGTGCCTGCAACATCTAGATTTTGTGTGTCTTATATGGTTTTCAAGAAGATAGAGACATCAGATATATTTTTCTACATATGTCTTCATATATATAATAAATAGAATGGGTTGGTTCATTCATATAGAGGAATAAGCCATGTATTCATGGTACTTCTTCACATATGCAACTCATAGAAATATATGTATAAACTAGTGGAGGCCGATTAGTTCAAGGACTTGCATTTTAATAAAATTTGGCAGAGCAATGATAGAAGATAAGGAGATAGAATAACTCAACACATATAGCTTGAAGCGTCAATAATTCTACACTCATCACATAGTGCTTGAAGCATCAAGAATTATACATGTATCTGAGTTACAAGTAGACATAATGGATGAAGGAGGATTAGGTGCGATGATTCATGGAGTGCAAGTTGAAAGATATCATCTCAAATATTCATACAGACACATGCATTAACAAGTCAATAAAGATGAATCTAGAATAATGTATGAAACATTTCTAGCAGCTACGATTACTTGAAATCAGAAAGGAAACATGAACATAATGGAATTGAAATAGGGGAGTAACATACTATAGTACTCGAAGGAGGAATCACCACCATTTCCTTAATATTATGAAAGATGCATTATCATAACATCACACCATCTTGAAAATAGCATGTACTTCTTTCTTTAGGATTCTGAACCTTTGTGAAGCATTTCTTCCCACTATTTATCTAGAGAGGGGAGCATTGAACAATAATTACAACAAATATCTTAGATGAGCCTTAATTGTTAGATCGACTAACTGTCTCGTCCTGGGATGGCTCTGTAGCCCAAAAATAACTACAAAAGGTTAATTTCTTCATTAAATGGTGACACAATAGGATAACAAAACATGTCAACAATTAGATGAAAACACCAACAAAATATCTCCATGCCCATCCATGGGATCTATTGACACCTAATAATAGGGATTGGGTGAAAAATTGTAATAAATTTAAATAAATAATATAGAAGATAGAGATTCATTGGGAGATGAACCGAATAATCACTCCCTCTTGTATATAATAATGAACAGCCTGAATGAATGATAGAGTTCTGATTTGAGGAGTTACCTCCTGGTTTGACATGGCATCAGAGCATGCGCCATTTATTGGCTTCCCTTTTAATTTCTAACTCCTATTCTATTTTTCCTTTGCTTTGTATCTTTTTCAGGCTGACATCTATGTCAAAACCCTGCAAATTCTCATACATTTTTGTTGCATCGAATGGTGCATTGAAGCCGAAGGTGCTGTAGTGACTTGGATTTCCTCCCTTGGGCCGAATCTCAAATGTTATAAACCTGCATATATAAATATCATCGAGTCTGCTTTTAATTACATATCGCAAGTCCCTTTACCCCAATCAATACAGCTGCATGTTTTGGATGCGATCATACCCTTCATTAAACATTTCACAACGAGACTTTTTCGCATTAAAGAATCGCGTAACCTTTTTCTTATTATTCACCGTATATATTTTTTCGTATTCAAATGGTGATGTCGTAACCCACTATGACATAGTCCTAAGGTTTAACTTTATTGGGTTCACTCTCCACCATTGATTTCCATCCCAGGATGCGACGACTGACATTGAATTCGGGTGGCCTACATGCATGGGGGTTACCCGCCCGAAAAGTGTTTTCTCTCTCCACTGTTGATCAACACTCCCACAATCCGACAATTTACAGTGATTTCGGGTGGCCTACATTCTGGAGAGTTACCTGCCTGAAATGAGTAGTTTTTCTCTCTCCTCTAGTTTCTATGTGTCCTCCATTCAATGGAATCGGGCGCTTTCCTCTAAATACCACTTACGATTTTGCATCCGCCTGAAATCCCGCTTATCGCTTTAAAATCGCCCTTTGTCTTGGTTAACACCCCAACTTGATTTGCTTCCAATGACTATTGATATTATACCATCGATGACTCCACAACTCCCCTCTTGATTCCTTTCCACTTGAATGAAATCTCATCTCCATCGTTCATCTCTTAACGGTGTTCATCTCTTAATGTCAAACTCTAGTATACGGGTGAAAGAAGGTGATACCGGGTTGAACGTTGTTGGTATAACGATATGCATTCAATCATATATATTGTGGGAATAGTTCTCACTGGCAAGGAGAACTATCTTGAGTGGTCCCAGAAGATAAAACACACTCTCATTTTTAATGAGCTGTGGAAAGGAGTGTGTGTTGGAGAAGAAGACAAAGCGCCAGAACAACCTACCTCAAATAAGGAGCTCACAATTTGGGAAAATAAGAACAACAAGCCCTATGCATTGATTTCAACATACATAAGTTAAGAGGTGAGTCAACATATTTTTCCATTTTCAAATTCTTTCTAAGCCTTACAAAAGTTGAAGGAACTCTATGACTCACACTCTGCACTTGAAGTTGTTAAACTCATGATTAAACTCTTCACCCTTGAATTACAAAATAATGATCCTTTTGCTCTTGTATCTAAAGTAAAATCTATAATGCATGATATCAAAGTCACTAATGTTGAATTAGATATTCCTCTGATCTCTTTTCTCAAGGCACTTTATCCTACTTACTCCAATTATCTTGAGTCATTGCAAGCAAATGGAAATCTCAAAGATATTACCTTTGAATCCCTTGTGAAAAAATTTGCTCAAAGAGAGAAAGCTTTTGGGAAGAAGACAACCCCTGAATATTTTGAACAGGCTCTATGCCTTGCTCATAAAGAAAAGAATTTTTCCCAATATTCTTCCAGAGGAAGAGGTGGTTGAAGAGGAAGAGGAAGATATTTCAGAGGCAGGGGGGGTAGACACTCTCAAGGAGAAAAGTCAGATTTGCACTATATACGCTGCAAAGGAGATGGATCACATGATGCCTCCACATGAAAGTTACCTTGGGACCAAATTGAACAACAAAGAAACCAAATCAAAGGTAAAACTAATGAAAAAGGCAAAGGTAAAGCACCCGAATCCACTCACTATGTTGTGGCACAATGTAATACTGGAGTAAATGAAGACTTGTTTAATGCTTCACTTGGTTCTTTGAAAAATGATTGGTTGCTTGATTCAGGAGCAACTTGCCACATGAATCATAGAAAATATTTTTTTGAAGAATTTACTGACAATTTTGATGGAGCAGTATACTTTGCAGACCAATCAAAACTCAACCCATCAGGGCTTGGCACAATCAGGCTTAAATTGCTTGGTCTTCCAAACTTTCTTTTGCATCATGTTCTATATCTCCCACCACTGAGGAGAAACTTTCTATCCTTGGTCCACATCTGTCATCAAGGTCACTCCATTCATATGTTTGATGGCATGCTTGAGGTGATAAAAGCATTTGACCACTAACTTGTCATGACGGGGATAGAACAAGAAAGGCTTCTCAAGCTGTGGAGTACCTCTGCTCGTGCACAAAATTTCTCATACAATTCTTATTATGAAGAATGTACACTTCCACCAAGTTTATTATGGCATGCTATATTTGGACATTTTAACTATGAAAACCTTCACTTATTGAAGAAAAATTGTGTTACTGGTTCCCCTACAATTCCTAGGAAACTTAAACAATGTGATGCTTGCATTATAGGAAAGCATAGCAAACAATCCTTTTATGATCCACGCTCCAGAGCACATAGAAAACTTGAACTCATTCATTCAGGTTTATGTGGTCCAATGCTTATCTCTTCTACAAATGCAAATAAATATCTGATGACATTTATTGATGACTACACCAAAACGTGTTGGGCTTATTTATTGAAGAACAAATCTGATGTTTTTCAAACATTCAAGAACTTTCATACATGGATTGAAAGTGATGCAAAATCTCATATTGGCTCTATTCACACTGATAATGGAAAAGGATACACTTCAAATGAATTTGAAAACTATCTTCGCCAACATGGGATCAAACATTAAACAATTGTTCCTTATAATCCCTAAGAGAACGGAGTAGCCGAAAGAATGAATAGGAAAATCTTAAATATGGTATGCTCCATGTTGTTCTTCAAAAATGTAAAAATGATGTTTTGGGCTGATGTAATTCTATGTGTTGTATATATAAAGAATGGATGTCCATCTAATGCTATTAGAAATAAGACTCCTTGTCAAATGTGGTATGGGCACATTCCTTTGGTAAAGCATCTCAGGGTCTTTGGTTCCACCTGTTATGCCTTGATACCAAAGGTGCATGAAATAAAATTGGTGCAAGAAGCCGTAAGTGTATCTTCTTGGGGTATTCAAACACCTTCAAATCATACCGTCTCTATGATGAAGTCAAAAAAAAAATTGTTGTATCTAGAGGTTTAATCTTTCTTGAATCATCTAAAACTGACAATGTTGTTGAGCAGCAACTTGATTGCTTGGATAGATTCACAAATGAAAAATCATTTCATGAATTTGATAATCAGATTCCACATCTTGAAGGGGGGATTCCTATACTAGATCAACCTGTGGAATCTTCTTCTGAAGCTCTCTCTCCCCTGCATGAAACTCCAACAACAGATGATACTTTGAGTGATGTGATTGATAGAATTGGGAGACCCAATCTTGATTCAGCCCCAACTCAATCAACGGAGAGGCCTGGACCATCTGAGGAAGGTCCCCAAAAGTGGATGACAAAGACACTTGAAAGTGTTCATCCTGATGAGGTTGGAAAGACTGGAACTAGAAATTCAAACCAGAAAAATGGAGGTGATGTAGATGACTCTGATTCACCTATTGATGTGGATGTTTCTTATGATTGTGAATTAAATTTGTCTACAAATTTTGAACCAAGTTCCTTCAAAGAAGCTACTTCTCATGATGAATGGAAAAAAACAATGCAAAAGGAGTATGATGCCCTGATAAAGAATGGCACTTGGAAGCTGGTTGATCCTCCATTGAGAACCAAACCAATTGGTTGCAAGTGGGTCTACAAGAACAAGTATAAAGCTGACAGCTCACTTGACAAGCAAAAAGCTAGGCTTGTGGAAAAATGTTTTGCACAGAAGGAAGGGGTCGATTATGAGGATACTTTTGCCCCCACAGCAAAATTGGCTACCATCTGGACACTTTTTGCCCTAGCAGCTCAAAATGGTTGGAAAGTCCATCAAATTGATGTAAAAACTGCTTTCTTGAATGGAGATCTAAAAGAAAATGTTTTTTATGTCCCAGCCTAAAGGATTTGCTATGAAAGGAAATGAACATAAAGTATGAAACTTGTGAAATCCTTGTATGGCCTCAAACAAGCACTGCGAGCCTGGTATGGAAAACTAATTGAGCATCTTCTGAAACTCAATTTCAAACATTATGATCTTGATGATGCAACTTTGTTTGTCAAGAAGGTTGGAAAAATAGTTGTATATCTTGTTGTATATGTAGATGATCTTTTGATAACAGGGGACAATGAAAACTACATTGCATCCATAAATAAGGAATTGAAGAAAGGTTTTGAAAAGACTGATTTTGGCTATGTTAATTACTATCTTGGTATTGAAGTAACTCAACATCTGAATCCCATATTCCTTTCTCAAAATAAGTACATTGGAGATCTGTTGAATAGGTTTGGCATGACTGAATGAAATCCTATGGCTACTCCAATGGAACAAAACTTAAACCTCACATCCATTGAAGGAAAAGAATTTGAGGATGCAACAAAGTATAGACAGCTTGTAGGAAGTCTCAACTACCTAACTACTACCAAAACAGACATTTTGTTTGTTGTTGGAATCCTCTCCAGATTTATGCAAAATCCTTGTGAGGGACATTGGTCTCATGCAAAAAGAGTTCTAAAGTACTTGAATGGAACTTAAGACTTTAGAATCAAGTATACATAGGTGGTCGACTTCAGCTTGATTGGATACCCTGATTCAAACTTTGACAGATACAAAGAAACTGGGGTATCAACTTCAGGTTATGCTATGAGTCTTGGATCAGGAGCTGTCTCTTGGAGATCATGCAAACAATCAGTGCCCACAGATTCCACAACAGACGCAAAATATGTGGCAGTAGCTGAGGCAACAAAAGAAATTGTGTGGTTCAGGAAAATTCTTGAATAATTACAAGTAAAACAAATGAAATCGACTCCACTCATGATTGATAATACCTCTGCAATAAATTTGGCCAAGAACCCAAAGTTACATGATCAAAAAAATCACATCAATACTAAATATCATTTGATTCAATACCATGTTGAGGCCAAAACAATCCATCTCCGCCATTGTTCCACTAATGAGCAAATTGCAGACATCTTCACCAAAGCACTTGGAAGAGAAAAGCTTGAAAGATTAAGAACGATGCTTGGACTCACCAACATCCCTTCAGATTGGGGGGAATGTTGACACCTAATCACAGGGATTAGGTGAAAAATTGTAATTAATGTAAATAAATAATAGAGAAGATAGAGAGTCATTGGGAGATGAATCGAACAGTCACTCCCTCTTGTATATAATAATGAACAACCTTAATGAATAATATGAGTTCGGATTTGAGGAGTTACCTCTTGGTCTGATAGGATCACTTTTTCTTTAGTTTGTTTCTTGCCCATGGTCTGGCCACTTGTGTCACTCAAATAATTCATGTCACTTCTGACTTTACTACTCGAATCATTCGTTCTTCAAAACGGGGAGCGGTCAACTATCAGTTTAATTCCACAATACAAAAGTAGAGGTCGCTTGGGTGATACTTTTCCTTCCCTTTGCATGGAGCACCATGTTGGATCATAAAGTCCTCTCGAGCTTCCATAGCTTCATTTACTCTCAGTGTCAACCCTGGTTCCATGTCACAAGGGGCCTTTTTGGGTCAGCACATGCCTATTTTGAATGTTGCATATCCTTTCTTAATTTCCTCAGCTACCGAACCACCACGCCTTTAAAGTTTTGAAATACCTTATCGTAGATTTATCGCATCGGGATTTTCGATTAAAGGTCCTTATGGGATGGGACATTCTGATCCACTTTAGCCTCTTTCGCTTAATGTGACCAGGATCTATGACCAAGCTTTTAGTACTTAGGTGCTAGGACCTCTGGGCTCATCTATGTGAGGCTCATCCCTTTGTTAAATAGAATCCCTCATATCAGTGATTTCTAATGCTTGCCTCCAGTGCCTCCTCCCCAACCTTGCGATCTTAAATGTGTGATGTGGTCTAGCCCCCTTGGAAAAAGGATGAGGGAGAGTTTGCACCCTCTATTTCTTTCTACTGTTGAATGTCGATTGGGCCCACTCGGGATACCACAATCAATGATTTCATAATATCACCATTTTTTTATCCCTTTGACACTTGTAATCACCGAACGCTGATTGGGCCCACCCGAGATATCACAATTGGTGATTTCATAATATTGCCTTTGTTTGTTCCCTTTGACACTTGCAATTTCTGATATGCAGGATAGCTTGTCTTGCTCAGCTCTTGGTTCTTTGCTCTTCCCATGAACATCTGTTAGCGCCCCTTATTGGAGCCCTTCAATCAAATTTTTTTAGATCAGAGGTTTAAACTTGATAGAAATTTTTCTCATCCTCTGATCGCCGATCTATGAGATGACATCATCCTTTTCCATGTGTCACCTTGTTATTGGTGACACGTGTCACTCTGTTTTGGCCCCTTATGACCCCTTAAAATTCCAAAACCGCATGCCATGTGTCCTTCATATGACCACGTCATGATGACATTAGACACCATGTGGATTTATCATGTCCAATATTATTTTGCCACATGGCCCTCTAGAGGAGAGAGAAAATAGCATGCCTACCCTTGTTTTTTCACTAACATTCTTTGTTAGTTGCAATTGGCCCTCGACAGTGATTTAATACCATCAGTGTATTCCTCTAGCAACTTCTTAAGAGTGGTTCATTGGACCCTCTGATCATCGATATGCCTGGACTTGCCACTCGCTGATTTTCTTGGACCCGTCGATTGTCGATTTACGATATTGGTGATTGTTGGTTTTACCCAAACCTATGGTTGCCTCGTTGCTACCTGGACCCGTCGATTGTCGATTTGTGATTCTATACTCCTTTCAAAGGTGAAAAGACCCCCATCTTTAATAGGCCATATCTTTTGATTATGGGGTCCATTTTAGGAGTTCCACATACTATTGGAAATCTTATTTTGAGCACCATCCAATGGAGAGAGACTAATTTAGCTTTGAGATATTTTGTGGCTTGGAAGATGGATTCAAAATTCACTACTCTTTTTCACTTCTTTGTACAACTAGAACTCTATTTTTAGAAGGTGATAACATTGGCTCCACCTGGGGATCAGGCATTGGATTGTAATGCATCGAGAACCTACAGACTGTAAACTTCTCTTTTGGGAATGGAGTCTTTTCTAAACAAATGATAATTTTTTGAAAGTGGAATTTTCAACAGAAACTGGAAATTTCATATAATAATTATGTTACACACACCAGTATTTACAATGGGTGCAAGACAGGTACCTCCAATTCTGGAAATATATTTTGAGGAACTGACCATTTATTGACATCTCTAATGATTCAATATCCATATCTGCGAGTAGGTATGTACTATTTCCTTTCTCTTTTGAAATTTTGAATGGGTCGAACCAAAGTGGATCAAATTTTCTGTTTTTTCCTTTTTCTTCCTGTCGAATGTCCCACAGGAGAACTAAATCTCTTGGTTGAAGAGGTTGATCCTTGGCCTTGTTGTCAAACAAGGATTTCATCTTATGTTGGTAATTTGCCAATTTAGCCCCCACCTTTTCTCTATTTTCATGAAGTTTGACCAATTGGTTTATCCTTCATGTCAAGGCACTTGGCTCTTCCTCAACTTCCTAGAATAACTTTTCCACTGGCATTTCCAATTGGATTCAGAAGATTTCATCCTTTCAATACACTAGCTCGAAAGGAAATTTTCTAGTGGATCATTTAGGAGTCACTTAGTTATCCCAGAGGGTAAAATTTAATTGGGTGCCCCAGTTCCTCTAATTCTTAGTGATGAGCTTCTTCAGCACTCTCATCGCATTTTTTTTTAGGACTCGGCTAATCCAGTACCTTAAGGATAGTAGGTAGTGGAGTGCCCGATGATGATACTGAATTTCTAACAGAAGCTAATGAATTTTGTAGATTTGAAGACTTGAGAATTGTTAGTGATTATTTTTATAGGGCAACCAGAACATGATAATATGTTTTCCTCCATAAACTTAATGACCACTGAGTCAGTAGTGTTTCTGGCTAGGATGGCCTCTACCCACTTAGTGAAATAATCCATGGTCATTAGTATCCACTTGTGTTAGCCACTAGAAGGTGAGTTTATCTCTCCTATGACATATGGTCCCCACTGTCTAAAGCGTTCTTCCACATGTACTCGGATCATGGGAAGAAGAGAAATTGTTTATGCCTTAGCAAATACTTGGCACTTTTGACATACTGTGACTTGGGAATTAACATTTCCAAACAATGTAGGCCAGTAGAATCCCACCTTAAGGATTTTGTGATTTGTGGTCTTCCAGCTGTAATGACCTCCACAAACTCCTTCGCAAAATTCCTCAATCACTTTATGGGTTTCACCTTCTACCAAACATAATAGAAAAATTCGCATCGGGTCCTTCCGGTAGATTTTACCATTGGATATGATATACTTTTGAGCTTGTAGTCTTAGGGTTTTGTACTTAGATTTATCGATCCCTAGTGGGCATCTCAGGAATAAGAGATAATGGATGATATTCTTATACCAAGGTGATCCCTCATATTTAGCATGGATATTTTTCTCTGATGTTTCAATCCCATTCTCCTGAAATTCTATTCTACCTTCCTTATTATCCAGTTTATCCCTAAAGATTGGAAATTATATTCTGATAAAATCTTGGCCAACTCTTGCCTTTTTATGAGCTTAGTAGGCTTTATGTCTAACTCACACTCCTGTATCTTTTATATCCACTTACCCCTTTTTCCTTCATTGTCACCTTGCACAAGGATGTCCTTGACTGTTGTCGTTGGGACAAATGCTACGATTTCTTATTGTAGCACATACACTCGAAATTCCTTCAAATCCTTGACTAGTGCATAGGCTTAATTCTCCAAGAAGTTATATTTCAGCTCAACAATCCTTTGGACTTGGTTGAAGAAGGCGATGGGATATTCATAACCACATTTATTCTTCTGTAATAGAACTATGGAAATAGTATCAGGAGAAGCAAAAGAAAATATATAGGAAGGCATTGAGTAGTCAGGATGGACTAGTACTGGTGCTTCAACCAAAGCCTCTTTAATTCCAGTAAAAGAATCTCGGGGGCAAGGCTCCACTTGACTTCATTTTCCTTTTTTAGCATATCTATAATTCCATTCACTATTTCTGCATAGTTGGGTATGAACCTCCTCAAGAAATTGGTTCTCCCCAAAAATGCTTGGACTTCTTTCTTATTTTTGGGTAAAGGAATATGACTGATAGCTTCAACTCACTTAAGATCAATTTTTACTCCTTCTTATGCTACTATGTGTCCTAGTAGCTTCCCCTCACTCAGGGTGAAGTAATATTTCATGGAACTCAAAGAAATACCATACCTCTTGCATTTCTCAAATGTGAGCTTCAAGTGGAGGATGTGTTCTTCATCAATCTTAGAGAAGCCTATGATATCGTCCAAAAATACCACTACGAACTTGTCTTGCTCCCCTACAAAATCTATATCCATAGCTCTATGAAACATTGCCCCTGCATTAATAACACCAAAAGGCATGTGAGCATACATGAAAGTTCCCCAAGGCGTGGTCAAAGTAGTCTTCTTCTAATCATGAAGGTGGATTGCCACTTGGTTGTAACCAGAGAACCCATACATCCTAGACATTATGACTAACCCAACCACCTTCTAGAATATGTAATCTATCTTAGGTAGTGGGTAGTTGTCTTTCAATGATGCCCTATAAAGGTTTCGAAAATATACACATAGCCTTATTTTTCCATTCTTTTTTTGGATTGGGACTAAGTTGGCCACCCACAACGAGTACCCTAAAGGCACTATGATTTTAGCATGTAGAAGTTTCCTCACTTCTTTTTCAATCAAGGGGAGTAACAGTGGATTAATTTTCCTGAGCTTCTTCTTGCATTGTTTTATTCCAATCTTTAAAGGAATCTTATGTTGTATGGTGTTAATATCAAATTCTCTCCTCATAAGACCAAGCGAAAACATCCTTATAGATTTTGAAGAGATTTAAATACCTTTGTTTATATTGTGAGGGGATTCCTTTTGATAGTTTGGCCATATGGCGTTCATCCTCTGAGTCAATATTGCAATATTCTACTTGTTTATCCATCTACAAAGCCATTGGTTTGGAGGCTACATCATCCTTGTTAAATAATATTTCCTGTGGTACTAGCCCACGAGGAATGGTATTCCCTTTCAGTTGTATAATTTATGTCCATCCATTGTGTCTTTCCACGAAGTAGATTCTTGATCTGTCTGTTTTTCCTCTCCTTGATCAGTGTTTGAGTTAGTGAACTCCCCAACTAATTCTATAAATAATTTGATCTTCTCATCATCCTCGAATACTATAGAGGGTCTACATATTACCTCCACCTCGTACTTGAGAAGCAGATTTTGAGAGGGTTTGAAATTTCTTGCTACTATAGCAAGGGAATATTCCATTTTCTTTCTCTCTTTGGGGTAGAAATTGGATATTAAATGCCATGAAGAATTTATCAATCAAATCCCATACTTCATTCCAGTAAGTCCTCAATCTAGGGTGTTTAGCCTGGCACTGATTTCTGATCTGCTTTACAACCAGTTCAGAGTCTCCATACATAGTGAAGAATTCAATATTCATATTCTTTATTGTTTGTATCCGAAGGAGCAATGCTTCATACTCTATGACCTTGTTGGTTGCCTCAAACTCCATCTTGAATGAGAGGGGTATTAGGCTTCTCTCATGAGATACCAACAATACTCTTGCTCCATTTCCATCCTTGGAATTCTCTTTTTCAAAGTATAATTTCCACACTTTGTTTCCATCTGTGTGATCGTGTTCTAACTACATTGTTAGGTGTGCTAGTGTTTCTTCTAATATGGTCTCATCCTCTTCTAGGAACAAGCAAGAGAGGTCACTTTCTTTTCCATACAGTGGGGAATTTTTAGAACCTTCAGTTGGGGTCACAATTTTTACAAATATGGACTCTCTGTACAACCTCCTTTCTTCGTCTCCAAAAGTGGGAATAGTGGCATAATCCCCCCACCTTGGAACCCCAAGACCTATATAGGATCATGCCGGATCGAGGGGGAATATCTGCCACTACTATGTCCAACACTACACTCTTGAAAGGGATTTGAGCTAGGTTTACCACCAAATCTTTTATCATTCTCAAGCATTTGACCCTCTTAGAGACAAACGAGTATAGATCCTTATAGGTATTGGTGATCTAAAAGCCAAGTTTTTCTATCGTGGCTAAGGGCATGAGGTTATGCGAGGTTTTGGAGTCCAACATGCAGTTATGTAATAAGAGGTCATGAATTACCAGGGTCACATAGAAGGGTGCAGTGGAAGGCTCAAGTTCTTCAACATGATGCACAAAAAAAGCATGGGTATTTCTTCTTGAAGGTTTAAAGAGTCATGGGTCGGTACTGAGGTGGATGGAATCATGAACTAAGATACTTGTAATTTATAAGTTGGCTTTGTTAGAATTTCAATTAGAGGAATAAGAATCTTTACCTTTTTGAGTTCCTTCTGAGGATTGAATGCATGTTGGCCTTTTTCTACACCTCCTAGCTCTACTTCTCTTTCCTTATCACTGGTAGTTTTTATTAGAATAGGTGCCTTCTCTTCTGTGTGTACCTCAGAGCTATTGCATTCCTTATTTGAGGAAAATTTTACCTTGGACGAGTTAGGATTCAACTTACCTTTATCTGGCACTAGGGGAATATCTTGGGGAGCAATTTCATTTTGTTGTTCTAGTTCCCTCGACCCCTTTCTTGAAGATCTTAGATCATACCTTCGGTGTAGATATGCTTACATGAAATCCGTAAACTGTTTAGAATAATCACCTATTTCCTCCTCATTTCTTGTTGCTTCTCTATCCTGACTTGTCTCCTAGTGAGCCATATTTTCATGTTCTTCTTTAGAAAAAGAGGAGTACAAGTTTCCATAGATCTCGTGTGTATCTGATGATTGTTCATCAAGTTCATCTTCTAAATATAGAGGATGAGGTATCTGATCGATTTGGTCCTTTCTTTCCCTTTGAAGTATCTGTTATGTGGAATTTTGCATCTACAGATAAATACAATTTCCATAGGTGGGTAGCTACACCTAGAACAACAGATTTAAAGTGTTTATCCTTTTTTATAGAAGATAAATAAGAAAAGGGACCTACTTGTTATATTTTTCTTTCCCTTTGCATCCTTTGTATGGCTCCCATCGCTCCTTCTCGAAGTTAATCCGCTCGACAAGTACCTCCAATCATAAATAGAGGACAAAAACCAATCAAAGCAAGATATCTATCTACTATAAGCAAATGGAAGCGAAAGAATTTACACATATAATCATCATACATATACACAAGAATATGGAAAAAGGTGTAAACAACTTTATTAAGTAGAAGGAAGAATTACAACCTTGAAGTTTGATCCACTGTCACTCTTCCAGCTTGGGTTCGAACCAACATCACATCAAAAGCACAACACTCTGGCAGCATAAGAATACTTGCTTACAATATCAAACCTCATACCAATAGTATCTCTGTTACCAGGAATAGTTTCCACTTAGATGCTGCTATTACCACTAAGATGGGTGGCTATCTTAGAAACAAAAAATTAAAGTCTACTATTATTTTCTTTTATGAAAATAGACAAGAGGCGAACCAAGAAGACCGACCTTGGTCTTGCGCTCGATTTCCTCTCCTTCTTGATAGAGCTTCGCCGCTTCTTCTTCATCTGCCGAGCTTCAAAAGGAACCTGTAAAATCACAACAATATACTACTATCGAAGAAACAAAGATATATATTCATAAATAACATAGGACCAGATGTGTGTTAACCATATACATGCATATATAAACAAGTACACAAGAATATGGAAGAAAACAAGAATAACTTTATTAATATGAAAAGTAGCAAGAGGATTACAACCATATTTTCTGACTCAGCATCATCCTCCAGCTAGGAAGCCCTTCTTCACCTCAAGAAAAGCTTAGATCACCCAACACTATGAATGTACACAGAAAACCAACAACACTTCTCTATAAGATACAAAATTCCAACCCCTGGATCTCTGTGATGAGGGATCCATATATAGATGATTACAGAGAGGTGAGTCATCTTCTGGGATCTTTATTAGTGTCCTCTCTCTGATAGTTCCTACTTCCACTTGGAGACTGATGATCTCTTACTCATCCCTAGTTGAAAACAGAGAGGCAAGTGTCAGAGGGGAAGTTTCTGGAAGATTCCATGATCTTCCACCTCGCATTTTGTCTCTGCCATTTGTCCATTCCTGACCATCGCACCCTACAAAGGAGCAAATCAGTATGCATCATACCTTGTACACTGGGAAGGTGATATGCATCGCACCCTCTGCACTGAGCTTTTAGTATGGTCCAATTTTGACCATTTATGAGTAGTTTTAAGTGGAGAACTTCTGGAAGATGATGTAATAAACTGACCTTGTTCCTTTAGGCAGTGAAGCAACACTTTTAGGGACTTAGGAGCCCTCAGTTTATGGACATTTATGATTGGGGTTCAAGTGCCCAAAAATGTCTATAACAATTTCCCCCTAAAGCATGAGGTCGTTAATCTTTTTGATGTCGGGTGAAATGCTTTACTATGAGGATTCAAAGTTTTTACTCGCTGGGAGGCGACCTGTAATAAGATACAATACAATACATTATTTTGACAACATTTTTTCATGATCTAGCTGAGGTGGGCAATCCCACGCTCAGCTTTATAAATTCATTTTCATGTACATAGGGCATGTTAACACCCAGGTTGTTCCCTATGACTCCCAAGGGAATACGGCCGGGGTAACCACTAACCAATCTTTGGACTACAACTTTTAGCCCAGCTGTAATCAGAGAGGGCTCTCTCTTTAAGGTTTGTCTCTGTTCTATGGAGATTTTAGGCTAGTTATGAAGTGAAGGTCTTTGGTTTATGTTTGGTTGGGAGGATGTCTATCTGAAACTTTAAAGTGTAGCTCTGCAGGTAAAATTAGTCCATTGGGCAATGGAGTCTGTGGCTGTTGGTTTTTTGAAATCCTGAGTTTGATGCAGCTGGAGTTACAGGGCCATTTAGATACTTCATGAAACAAAATTTAAATTGTGATGTTGGAGTGTAAACAACCAGTGAAAAGCAATTAAGAATTTTCCACTAAGCTGGGGTGTGAGAAAGGGATGTATTCCTCAAGAGCAAACTTGAATTCCTGAAATAATAATCATTGTGATGATATAGTGCGAAAGGGTAGCAATTAAGAATTACGATTTCATTACTATAACTAAAGAAAAGACATTAAAGATAGCTCAGATTGAGTTCAGGGTAATCTGTGATTAAGTCCTGGAACTATTCTTTTTCCTTTCTATTAACTTTTTAAACACAGGGAACATGAAAGAGATATGAAAGATAACAAACACATAACAAAGAGTTACAAGAGAAACTTATTGTGCCATGAGATACGCAGGAATCCTGCAACTTTCAGCTAAACACCAGACAACATCAAGTAACACAGAGCTTTGGAAATTCCATCATCTTTTGTATTACTTCTCTGAGAGTTACAGCAAAGAACAGCAGAATAGATATGAACAATCTCTTACATCCAATGTCCAACCCCTGCTAACTTATGCGAGGGGGAATATATAGAAGTGTTTCATACAAAATATCTCAGGTATTGAGTCATCTGAGAGATAAAATATCTTCTTAGCTCGTACAGGAATAGTAGATAAGAAATTATTACAGCTTTTAATACAACATAAGTGCTCTTTACTCCTATCATATTTTGACCTTTGGAGCTCACTAAGTCGGTTGAGTGCTTTGTTATAACTGCTGAATGATGTGTCTGCGTAGCTCTATCCTCCTGTAGCTTTTCGGCCCTGTCACTTGTGACTGTCAGTGATGCTGTGGTGGCCGAATGTTTGTGCTGAGTTGGCTCAGCCTCTTTCTACATACCTGCTGATATATCCTTATTTCCTGCATATGAAAATTCAACTATTTCAAAAAAGGAAAAACATAATTACTGGCTTTGATTTAACAGTAATTGTATTAAATTATTCCACACATCCTGTGTAGGCAATTGATGCCTCAAAATTGACCCCATGGTCTCATCTGCCTCTGTATATTTGTAAAAATGGGGAGGCTCGTCAAACAAGTGTGTAATTTCATTCATAATAAAAAATAAACTCTCCACCCTGTTGAAGAGGGTCTATCCTGTTGTTGGCCCTGTTTCTGCTGATGCACTAGCTGTCTCTGCAATCTGATTGGCAGCAAAAGTGTTGACTGTCTTGGCATATTTTTCATGTGAGAGTAGCTTTCCTGATGGCTCTGTGAGGCTAGGAAGACCTCTGTTTTGTAGTGCCATGAACCTTTCCTGGAACTTATTGATATCTGCCTGCATATCCTGGCTTCTTCTTTCCAGGGTTTGTACCAAGTTTCTTAGTGTCAGGACCCTCTTGACCATTGAAATGGTCTCAGTCCTGTTGGCAATTCCCATTTTGATGAGTTGGGAGCTTGTCCTGTAGTTGAGCACATTTATCATTTTATTGGCAATCTCAGGCATGCTGCCTAGAGATTCCCTTGCACTTTGGATTTCTCTGTGTGCCTTTCCAATGAGCGCCATTTGCTCATAAATGGCCTCAATGTACTCCCACTGATCTGTGATGGACTGGCCAATATTGGCCCATAGTATCCTTTTAAGCTCAGATGTCACCTTGTCCAGTGTGAGCTCCTTCTCTAGCTCATTTATTCTCTTTTTTAGAGCCTTTACTTCTCTTTCTCTTTCAGCCACATTCTACTTGGACTTGTCATATTTCTCATTGATTTTAGCCAGAGTGTCTTTGGCCTAATTCAACTCTGACATTTGAGCCTCCAAGGCTTGAATCTCAGTTCTCAGCTTCTGCATGTCAAGGCTTTCAGCCTGCTCTGTTGTTGGTGCTGAGGTGGACGGTGTTGCTTGTTGTATCTGCTGACTGGGAGGAGCAGTGGTTTGAGGGGCTTCCTCAAGATTAATTGTTTCTGGACGAGCTTGTGAAGTTTGCCCTGCCTCCTTTTGTTGCAATGTTGTCTGAAGGGTGGCCTCTGTTTCCTGCAGCCTCTCTTGTGTGTGGATGAGCTCTTTATATAATGTAACCAGCATAGTAGCTGCATCCTTGTCTTGTCTGAGCTGGGAAATCTCTTCTGTTTGAGGATGAAGAGTTGATGGGATCTTTATCATTTTTCTTAGTGTTGCCATATCAGCATCCCTTAGCTTTAGAATCTCTTGTACTGCCTTGACATCTTTAGGATCATGTCCAAGCTCTATTATGATTTCCTCTAGAGCTTTGATCCTGTTGTCCTTAGCTTGAGAGGAAGCCCTTTCCAGCTCAAGTTGTGCAGTGGTATTATTTAGGCTATTTTGTACCCTATAGTTTATCAAGGAATTATCTGCCAAGGTGGCATACACCATCTCACCTGTTTGTTTGTGCAACTCAATCTAATCCATTGGGTTGATGTCTTTGGATAGGACCTCAAGGTTGGTCCTAATATAATCGGCAGCTGACTGTGGTTTCTGCACGGCTGGTGTGAAATGGCTCATTATCATTTTACCTTCATGTGCATCATATGCAGACATGAGTCTTTGCTGGTTTGTGGGAGCCATTTTCAATAAGTGATTATATAACTGCAGCCTCAAGGGTTCATTTCTCTTTTTGATGTCCTTGAATTGCTGCTTGATTCTCTTCTCGCCTTCCCTTTGCTGGCCTAAGGAGTTAACTTCTCCTCCTGCTGCCCTTTCTTCCTCCTGTTGGAAGGAGCTGGCTGAGGCCTCCATGCTGGGCAGGCCTGTACCTGAAGTCTGCCCCATTGGCATTTATTCTTCAGAGAAAGGGTTTAACCTTTGCCTCTTCTCCCCTTGTGTTGGTGAGGCAGTAAGGGGAGTCTCTCTGTCCCTTTTTCTGTTTACGTCCTCTCTTTGTGGGGTTTGGAGGACAGAAGAATCAATCCTTGAGTCTTGCCTGGGAGGTGCCATTTGTGATGGTTGCTGTTGTGAGACCATTGGGGCCTCTGCTATTTGTTCTCCTTTCCCTGGCTGCTCCTTCTGTGGCTGCTGTTGTACCTGTCCTGCTGTACCTGTTCCTGTTCCATCTCTTTCTCCTTGCCTTTGCTGTGAGCTTGGCTTGTAGTTTGGACTGCCTCCTGATGTGCTGTGGAAGATGAGGTAGCTGCTCCTGCTTGAGGCTTTGGCAGAGAGAATACCTGTGCAGGAAGTTCCAAGTCAGCCAATTTCAGAAGATGTCTTCTTGCTCTCTCATTCAGTTCTTCTTGTGTGACAGGTTCCTCCAGTGTGCCTCTTTTCCATTTTGGTTGATTCGCATATTTTTCAATGTGAGGCAAACTTACATGGTCATAACTAGAGAGCCTATATTTGACCCTTCTAAATGATATGGAGTGATTGGGGTCATAGGGTTTCCAGAGGAAACTGGTCTTCAGGCCAAGGCCTTCTAGCTTTCTATCAGCTTCCTTCCAGCCTTCCTCCCTTTTGTTCAAAACAAGGTGGCCCAATTGATTTTTCACTTTCAGCTGTGCCTTTTTGCCCTTGCGTGAGAAGTGTATCATATCAGCATTCCCAAATTGCCTGAAGTATTCAAGGGCAAATAGTCTCATAGGCACATACTTGGGCAATCTGTATGGGGGTAACTCACAACCATATATTCTGATAACGGTGTAGTTTTGGTAAAAATACCAATCCCCAATGCTGTACACTTTGGATAATTGCAGGATTCTCTGCATCTCATCAGTCAGTCTTGGAGGAGGCGAGCTTAGGAACAAAGACATGGCTTGGTGAATGAAGAGGTCTATAAATTCATAGTAAGTGTATGGAGAGTAGGCTCTGCAATGAAACACTGAGCTCCAGTACACTACTGACCTTGGATTGCCTTGTGCATATGTTCTTTTGACAATGAAGGAGAATTTCTCATGCTGATAGTATAGAATTAAGTGGTAGATGTAGGAGGTGTATCTGAACACCTTCTCTCTTGACAGGTTCAAAAAATGCTCATGCATCTTATCTGATATGTAAGTGGCATAGTCATAACAGATTGGAGTTTTGCCATGGGAGAACATAGTCATCATCACCAGTACAGTTTCATCAATATCTTCAACTGATTTGTATCCCAAGATGGAACTGATCATATCTGCAAGGTCTGCACCCAATTGATTGAGGTAACTAGCAAAAATAGGAGGGTATTGCACAGTGTCAGAGTTAATAAACAATTGGTTCAACTTTGTGATCTAAGCATCTATCAGCATCTTAGCTCCTTGGTTTATCAGATCCAACAAAGACAAGGGAACCAATTTCTTCTGAGTCTTAAACTGCAGCATCTCTCTAATGGCCTCAGGGGTCATGTAGAATACAACTGAGCCTAAAGGGTCAAGCACAGCTCTTTGAGTGGGATCATAGCATACAGCACACAGATGAATCAGGTCAGGGAATTGGTTGACCTGAGGGAGCCTGAAAATTGGGATGAAGGAATCCCAAATGCTCAATATGTCTGTCCCATCCACATGTTTGGCCTTAAGCTCATTTAGCAAGTGGAGGTGGAACTTGCTGTGTGTTAAAGAGTCCTCTGAGATTTGGTAATCCAGGTCTGCTAAATCCTGCCACTCCAGCTCTCTCTAAGGGGCATTCAAAGGGGCAACATTGAGGGCCACAGGTGCAACTGGAGTCTCCATGGTTACTTAGATTCTGTTTTGTATGTAGACTGATGTTACTTAGACTGGAAAATAGAAAAGAGCACTGCCTGAGTGAAGAGGTGAATTTGAGAAATGGAGGATGTCAGGGTAAGCTTGCAGCAATTGAAATACTGCCCACAGTTACTTGAGAAGGTGAATAATTGTCTTCGGCATAGCCTTTTTAATAATTGGGTGCAGGTACCAGGTTTTCTGTTCTCGACTGCGCGAACAGAATGCCGGTTTTAATGAGAATTTTGTGTAAACAGGCTCGGTTATTGAAATTCAACCGTTAAATTTCCAAGTGGGAACTGGTGCAGGGAATTCAGCGGTGAATTATACGTTTTCAGTGCCTTAAGTGAGTTTTTAGTTATTTGCAGACAGAAACCAGGCTTAGAGAAGACTTGCAGGGATAAATACCTAGTAAACTCGATGGTCTAGGTCACGAATGCAGGTGGATAGGCGCGGCGAAGGTCTCCAGGTCGATTTGAGCAGGTTGGTGCAATTGGTCGTAAAATGCATGCAGAGGGTGCAACAACAGGTTTTGCAAAAAGTGCAAAAAGAACGCGAAAATTGACAAAATATGGAATTTTTGGGACATTCGCGCCTTTTTCAGGTGACGTCAGCATGACGTCATCAGGTGGGTCAGGGTAGGATGACGTCAGCATGACGTCATCAGGTGGGTCAGGGTAGGATGACATCAGCATGATGTCATCAGGTGACGTGGCGGCCTATGAGTGGTCCACGGGGGTGGTGAGGTGGCAGACAGGTGGAGCAATGGCGGACGGAGGTTGCGGACGCGGCGATGACGCAGGCAGTGACGCGGCGCTGATGCAAGCAGGCGGATTGGCGGAAAACCGGAAACCATGGCGGTATCGTATCGCACCGCTTTTGATACGGAAAGGAATCTGTCAGAGGGGGCTCCGATACGATTTGGGGGCGACGCGTGGACCTGGCCTGACGTCAGCCTCTGACAGATATCGGACGATATCTTTTGAACGTCGGGGCCGGTCCTATATCCACGTCAACCGTCGGATGAAAAGTGCTTGATCGGACAGTCGACGGGCCATTGACTTGCACGGATGATACGGCGTCGGGCGGACAATAAACTATTATTTTCCTTGGGACTTGCGCCAGGTGGGACCCTTCGAAATATCAATTAATTTCATGGTTTTCCAATGTTTTTCTTTATTAAATCATGCATAGTCGAAAAGCTTTAGGATAAGGCGGAAAACTAAGATTTTTCAACGTATTTTTGCAAATTTAGCGCATGGCTTTAAGAACTTAGGCTAAGTGGGTTTTTTATGCAATTTCATATAAAAGTGCAAATGGGTCCCGAACTTAGGATAAGGAGGACAAAGTGGGTTTTTCCATATATTTTGCATTTTAAGCGGGTCTAAGGGTGGAAAAGGGTTTTTTCAAGGTTTCTTAGGAAAAATGAAGGGTTGGCTAAGTATATGAGTTTCTGAAGGTGAAAAAGAGGTTAGGCTTGGTTCTCAAATTGACTAGATGTCAATTTGATTCCTTGGTAGTGAATCATATGGCTATAATGCCAAGGAGGGGATATTTATAGAATGCTTAGGGTTTATACACCATGGTGTTATAATATTAGGGAAAGGTTAACATAGGGAGTTAGATAATAAAAGTTATAGGTTAATATGGAGGGAGAAGGTGAATGAGGAGTGATATTAATAAGTTTTCTTGAAAACAACTTAGTTTAGGGAGTAGATCAAAATGAAAAGAATTTTGCACAAGAAATGTGGCTCTTAGGGATCAAGAACCAACATAAAACCTTGAATTTCTTTCATAAACTCAACTGGTGAAGGGATGTTAGTAATGAGTGATGAATCAGGAAAAAAGGGAAGTTAGACATGCTTCATTATGTTGTTTTCCTTGTATTGATCAGCAAAATTCAGCTTGGAAGGAACACCACTTCTGCAACCCCCTCTACCTACACAACTATTTGCCTAGCATTTTTTGTTTCTTCTTGGAGGGTGCACTTGGACTTGCAAACCCTTATGTGCCTTTTCTTTTTTTCATTGGCTTTTTCCTTTGATTTCCTATCTAGCACTACCCTTATGTCTTCCAAGGCCCCATATTAAGCAGTTGGGAACCTTAGCTTCTCTGCCTAACTACTGATCTGCCAAGATTAAACAGTTTGGACAGACTTTCTTTCTCTATTCTACAACAGAAAATTGAAACATGGCATGATCCAGATTAGACTTTTGGACCATCCATCAAAATTTAATAGACATGAGGGCATGTACACACCTTTCCTTTCCTTGGAAATATGGGATCTTTGTATCAGCAAAGCAGAGCATATTTGGCATTTAAGTTTGCCAATCATGAAATATGAAACCTATTGGTATAGGTATCCAATAGTGGCTCCACATGGGGATGGTTTTTCTTCTTGAAAGACCAATAACAGCAGGTCAGCATGCCTTGGCCCTTTGGCTACTGCTTCCAAATTTGGAGATTTTCATCCTTGAAACCTCAAAATTACAGACTGTCATATTTATAACTTGCTGAAGTACAGCCTTTTCCTGCTTCTGCAAGATCCTAAAAATTAAGTTATTCACATGTTTTAAAGAAAGCACTATACAATTATGTACAAGGGCAGCCATGTTTCACTCATGGAAGGTATTCAAAATAGTGTTTCAGCATCCTGCCATTGACAGGACCTTCATCCAAATCAGTTTCATCAAGATTCTTAAGAAAGTAGGTGTTATTTCCTTGTACTGCTTGGATGAGAAATGGTCCCCTCCAAAGGGAGTCAAACTTTCCATGCTTTCCTTTATTTTCTCTTCTTGAATCCCACTTGATAACTTTGTCACCCATGTTGAAATATTCAGCCTTGGTCCTTCTGTCAAAAGCTTTCTTGAGCTTCTCTTGTAGGATTTGAACTCTGTTATAAACTTGGTCTCTGGTTTGCTGCAAACATATAATTTGGTTTACCCTCCTTTGCATATCATTTGGCTCAGCTTGACTTTCTTGAAGTAGCTTCATGACAGGGATCCCTAGTGATGAGGGAAATTTGGCTTCTAATCCATAGACTAACTCATATGGGCTGACCCCAAATGATCTCTTGGTTGTTAATCTATCTACCCATAATGCATTGACAAGTTTCTTATGCCAATTCTTTTTGTTTTCCTCCAACACCTTCTTTATCATGTTTACAAGGCTTTTATTTGAATATTCAGCAAGGCCATTTCCTTGGGGATAATATGCAGTAGAATAGCCCAAAGTAATGTGGAATTTGTGGCAGAAGCTGACCATCTTCTTAGATCTGAAAGCAACAGCATTGTCTATTATTATCTTATCAGTGCATCCAAATCTAGCAAGGATATTGGTCTCAAAAAACTGAATGATAGTGGAGTCATTTGCTTGTCTGCATGGGATTGCCTCAATCCATTTTGTGAAGTAGTCTGTAGCTGTTAGAATCCACCTATGTTGGCCTGAAGATGAGGGATTAATTTCTCCAATGAAATCCAAGCCCCATTGCTGAAATGGTCCCTCTGTTGCAATAGACCTTAAAGGTAGTGGCAGTAACTGTCTCTTTCCTTCAAACACTTGACATTTATGACATGAAGTGGTAAATTTCTTGATATCATAGAAAACAGTAGGCCAATAGTATCCAGCTCTCAATATCTTGTCCACAGTGGACTTCCAATACAAATGTCCACCACAATCACCTGCATGAAATTCTTCCATGATTTTGTTAGCCTCATTTTCAATTAAGCAGTTTAATAGGATACCCTCAGGATTTTTCCAAAGCAGATTGCCATCCATAACACAAAATTTTAAAGCTTTCATTTTTAGGAACCTACACTTAGTTCTGAACAGCCCTAGGGGAGCACACAGGTTTTGTAACACATAACAGATATCAGAATACAAGGGGGATTGTTCAAAGGCTACATTGATCTTTGGAGTCGCCAGCTCCGGTTCACTGTCCAGTTGGTTGATGTCCAAGGCTTGGAAATTTGTTTCAGACATTAATTTGGCTAGACCCTGCCCTCTTATAAGTTTTGTAGGTTTTATTTCAATATCAAATTCTAGAATGTTTACAATCCATTTTCCTCTTCTACCCTCTAAGTTCTCTTGAGTAACTATGTCTTTAACAATTGGGCTAGGTACATAGGCTATCACATGGGAGTATAGGATGTAGATCCTAAAGTCCTTAATAGCTTTGACCAAAGCATATGCTTGCTTTTCCATGATCTGGTACTTGATGGGTGCATCTCTAAGAGCTTTACTAAAGAAAGCAATGGGTTTCTCATTTCCTTGGTCATCTTTCTGTAGTAAAACAGCAGCAATTGTGTGTTGGGAAGCAAAGGAAAATATGATGAATTCCCTATCAAATTGAGGGTTGGTTAAGACTGGGGTTTGAGTGAGGGAAAACTTGATACCTTCAAACGCTTGGTTTGCCTCTACTGTCCACTTTACTTTTGAATCATTTTTAAGCATGTTGTTGAGTGATCTGCTTAGTTCAGCCAGGTTTGGCATAAATCTCCTTAGAAAGTTGATTTTCCCCAAAAAGGCTTGTAATTCCTTTATATTTCTTGGATGAGGCATTTGTGAGATGGCCTGGATTCTGTCTGGGTCAATTCTGATGCCATCTTTGGAAATGATATGACCCAACAGTTTTCCTTCCT
>APFE030499484.1:183694-201435 GCA_000404065.3 Pinus taeda | reverse complement strand
TGTTGTACCTGCTGGCTGGGAGGGGCATTGGTTTGAGGGATTTCCTCAAGATTTATTGTTTGTGGAGGAGGTTGTGAGATTTTCCCTGCCTCCTTTTGCTGTAATGCTGCTTGCAGGGTGGCCTCTGATTCCTGCAGCTTCTCTTGGGTGTGGATGAGCTCTTTGTATAATGTCATGAGCATAGCAGCTGAATCCTTCTCTTGCCTGAGCTGGGCAATCTCTTTTGTTTGAAGATGAAGAGTTGCTGCGATTTTTAACATCTTTCTTAATGTTGCCATATCAGCATCCCTCAGCTTCAGAATTTCTTGCACTGCCTTGACATCTTTAGGATCATGCCCAAGCTCTATTATGATTTCCTCCAGAGCTTTGATCCTATTGTCTTTAGCTTGAGAGGAATCCCTTTCCAGCTCAAGTTATGCAGCGGTGTTATTTAGGCTATTTTGCAGCCTATAGTTCACGAGGGTTTTATCTGCCAATGTGGCATAGACCATCTCACCTGTTTGTTTGTACAATTCTATTTGATCCATTGGGTGGATGTCTTTGGACAGGACCTCCAGGTTGGTCCTGATATAATCTGCAGCTGACTGTGGTTGCTGCACTGTTGGTGTAAAATGGCTCATGATCATTTTCCCTTCATGTGCATCATATGCAGACATGAGCCTTTGCTGGTTCGTAGGGGCCATTTTCAATAGGTGATTATATAATTGCAGTTTTAAAGGTTCATTTCTGCTTTTGATATCCTTAAACTGTTGTTTAATGCTTTTCTCACCTTCCCTCCTTTGACTTGAGGAGCTAACTTCTCCTACTGCTGCCCTGTCTTGCCCTTGTTGGAAGGAGTTGGCTGAGGCCTCCATGCTGGGTAGACCTGTACCTGAAGTTTGCCCCATTGGCATTTCCTCTTTAGAGAAAAGATTGAGCCTTTGCCTCTTCTCCCCTTGGGTTGGCGATGCAGTAAGGGGAGTCTCTCTGTCTCTTTTTCTGTTCACGTCCTCCCTTTGAGGGGTTTGGAGGATGGAGGAGTCAATCCTTGAATCTTGCTTGGGGGGTGCCATTTGTGCTGGCTGTTGTTGTGTGGCCATTGGGGCCTCTGCTGTCTGTTCCCCCTGTACCTATTGCTCTTTTTGCTGCTGTACCTATTGGGGTGGCTGCACCTGTCCCTACTGTACCTGTTTCTCTTCCATGTCCTTCTCCTTGCCTTTGCTCTGAGCTTGGCTTGTGGTTTGGACTACCTCTTGATGTGCTGTAGATGATGAGGCAGCTGCTCCTGCTTGAGGCTTTGGCAGAGCAAATACCTGTGGAGGAGATTCCAAGTCAGCCAATTTCAGAAGATGCCTTCTAGCTCTTTCATTTAGTTCTTCTTGTGTGACCGGTTCCTCTAGTGTGCCCCTTTTCCATTTTGGTTGGTTGGCAAATTTTTCAATGTGGGGCAAACTCACATGGTTATAGCTAGAGATCTTATATTTGAACCTTCTAAATGATATGGAATGAATAGGGTCGTAGGGTTTCCAAAGGAAGCTGGTCTTCAGGCCAAGGCATTCTAGCTTTCTATCAGCGTCTTTCCAGCCTTCCCTTTTGTTCAAGACAAGGTGGCCCAATTTATTTTTCACCTTTACCTGTGCCTTCTTTCCCTTGCCTGCAAAGTGTACCATATCAGCATTCCCAAATTGCCTGAAATATTGAAGGGAAAATAGTCTCATGGGCACATACTTGGGCAATCTGTATGGGGGTAACTCACACCCATATATTCTGATTACGGTGTAGTTTTGGTAAAAGTACCAATCCCCTATGCCGTACACCTTGGATAACTGCAGGATCCTCTGCATCTCATCCGTCAGTCTTGGAGGAGGCGAGCTTAGGAATAAAGACATGGCTAGGTGGATGAAGAGGTCTATGAATTCATAGTAGGTATATGGAGAGTATGTTCTACTATGAAACACTGAGGTCCAGTACACTACTGACCTTGGATTGCCTTGTGCATCTGTTCTCTTAACAATGAAGGAGAACTTCTCATGCTGATGATATAGAATGAGGTGGTAGATGTAGGAGGTGTATCTGAACGCCTTCTCTCTTGACAGGTTCAAAAACTACTCATGCATCTTATCTGAAATGTATGTGGCATAATCATAATAAATTGGACTCTTGCCAGGGGAAAACATAGTCATCATCACTAGCACAGTTTCATCAATGAATTCAACTGATTTGTACCCCAAGATGGAAATGATCATGTCTGCAAGATCTACACCCAGTTGATTGAGGTAGCCATCAAAAATAGGAGGGTACAGCACAGTGTCAGAGTTTTGAATGAACAATTGGTTGAGATTTATGATTTGTGCATCTGTTAGCATCTTAGATCCTTGGTTGATCAAATCCAATAGAGACAAGGGGACCAATTTCTTCTGGGTCTTGAACAGTAGCATCTCTCTAATGGCCTCAGGGGTCATGTAGAATACCACTGAGCCTGAAGGGTCAAGCACAGCTCTTTGCATGGGGTCATAGCAGACAACACACAGATGAATCAGGTCAGGGAATTGGTTGACCTGAGGGAGCCTGAAAATTGGGAGGAAGGAATCCAACATTCCTAGTATGTCTGTACCATCCTTATGTTTGGCCTTAAGCTCATTCAGTAGGTGGAGGTGGAACTTGCTTTTTGATGAGGAGTCCTCTGATATTTGGTAGTCTAGGTCTGCCAAATCCTTCCACTCCAGCTCTCTCTGAGGGGCATTCAAAGGGGCAACATTGAGGGCAACTGGTGCAACTGGAGTCTCCATGGTTACTTAGATTGTGTTTTGCAAATGGACTGCTGTTTCTTAGACTGGGCAATAGTTAAGAGCACTGACTGAGTAAAGAGGTGAATTTGAAAAATGAAGGGTAACAGGGCAAGTTTACAGCAATTGAAATACTGTTTCAGTTACTTGAGAAGGCAAATATTAGTCTTTAACAGACCTTTCTCAACAATTGAGTGCAGGTTCCGGGTTTTAGTTCACGACTGCGCGAACGAAGAATGTAGGTTTTTCACTGAAATTTTAGTCCAAATAGGCTCGGCTGATGAATTTCGACCGTTAACTTTTCAAGAGGGAGCTGGGTGCAGGTAGTTTTATGGTGAATTATGCGTTTTCTATGCTCTAAGTGATTTTTTGTTATTACAGAGAAAAAGCAGGTTTGGTGAAGACCCGAATGGAGAAATACCTAGTAAATCGATGGGCCGCGTCACCAATGCAGGTGGGTAGGCGCGCAGAGGTCTCCTGGTTGATTTTGAGCAATTTGGTGAAAAATGGTCGTAAAACGCATGCAGAGAGTGAAAGAATTGTTTTTTCCAAAAGTGCGAAAAAGAACGCGAAAATTGACAAAATATGGCTTTTTTGGGTCATTCGCGCCTTTTTTGGATGATTTCAGCATGACGTCACCAGGTGGGTCACGGTCAGATGACGTTAGCATGATGTCATCGGGTGATGTGGCGGACTATGACCGGTCCACGGGGGTAGTGAGATGGCAGACAGGTGGAGCGATGGTGGACAGGGCGCGCGGTCGTGGCACTGACGCAGGCAGTGTGGGGTCGCTGACGCAGGCAGTGAGGGGTCGCTAACGTCGGAAGACAGGTGGCGCAATATCGGGCAGCCTCTGCTACAGAAAGGAATCTGTCAGAGGGGGCTCCGATGCAATTTGGGGGCGACGCGTGGACCCGGCCTGACGTCAGCATATGACAGATATCGGACGATATCGTCCGGACGTCGGGGCCGGTTCGATATCCACATCAACCGTCGGATGAAAAGGCCTCGATCGGATGGTCGACGGACCATTGACTTGCACGGATGATACGGTCATCGGGCGGGGATTAAAATAATATATTCCACGGTATTTGCACCCGGCGGAACCCTTAGGAAATTTTAATGAATTTTCAATGGTTTGTAATGTAATTTTACAACGGTCGATAAAGCTCCGAAACTTTAGAAAAATGGGTTTTTGATGCAATTTCTTTTGCAAAGTCAAATATGCCTCAGAACCTTAGATAAATGGTTTTTTTCGCATATAAAGCTCACGAAAGCCTCCAAACTTAGGATAAGGCAAACAAAATGGGTTTTCAGGGTAATTTTGCCTTTTGGGTGGGTTAAAGGGGTGCAAAGGGTTTTTCCAAGGTTTTTAGGGCAAAATGAAGGGTTGGCTAGGTAGAATGAGTTTTTGATGGAGACAAAAGGTAAGGCTTGGGTTCATGAGCTAACCAGGTGTTAATTCAATTCCCTAGTAGTGAAACATATGGCTATAGTGCCAAGGAGGGGATATTTATAGAATGCTTAGGGTTTATACACCATGGTGTTATAATAGTAGGGAAAGGGAAATATAGGGAGCTAGATAATAAAGGTTAGAGGTTAATATGGAGGGAGAAGGTGAATGAAGAGTGATATTACTAAGTTTTCTTGAAAACAACTTAGCTTAGGGAGTAGATCAAAATGAAAAGAACTTTTCACAAGAAATGTGGCTTCTAAAGGCAATAAGGACCAACATAAAAACCTTGAATTCTTTCATAATCACAACTGGTGAAGGGATGTTAGTAATGAATGATAAATAAAGGGAAAAGGGAAGTTAGACATGCTCCCTTATGTTCTTTTCCTTGTATTTGATTAGCAAAATATAGCTTGGAAGGAACACCACTTCTGCAACCCCATCTACCTACCCAACTATTTAGCCTAGCATTTTTTGTTTCTTCTTGGGAGGGTGCAGGACTCGACCCTTTATGTGCCTTTTCTTTTCCATTGGCTTTTTCCTTTGATTTCCTATCTAGCACTACCCTTATTTCTTCCAAGGCCCTAGATTAAGCAGTTGGGAACCTTAGTTTCTCTGCCTAACAACTGATCTGCCAAGATTAAACAGTTTGGACAGATTTCTTTCTCTATTCTACAACAGAAAATTAAAACATGGCATGATCCAGATTAGACTGTTGGACCATCCATCACAACTTTAATAGACATGAAGGCATGTACACACCTTGTTTTTCCTTGAAAATATGGGATCTTTGTACCAGCAAAGCAGAGCATATTTGGCATTTGAATTTGCTAATCATGAAATGTGAAACCTATTGGTATAGGTATCCAACAGATCTAACCATCATTAATAAGCTAAGTAAAGAAAATGAAGTTGCACAATTTTTGTCTAGACACACTTTTCCTATAGGTGAGGAAGGCATGGTTGATGGTCAGCTACTAGATGAACACCTATTTGCTAATTCAGTTCTCTCTCCATTGTTTGCTAAGGTAGCTAACTACCTAGTTGCTACAAAGTTTCCTCCAAATATACCATCTAGGGAGAAGAGCATAATTTTAAGGAAGAGTGCCCCTTTCACTTGGATTGGGGGAAATCTGTTCAAGATGGGACTAGATCAAATCTCGAGGAGATGTGTTAGGGAATAGGGAGGTATTTGACATCCTCTTAGCCTATCACGATGAGCCTTGTGGAGGTCACTTTTCTACCAAGAGGACAACTTTCAAGGTTCTACAAGTTGGCTACTACTGGTGCACTCTCCACCAAGATGCAATAAGATACACTATTCAATGTGCTCAGTGCCTGAGGATGGCGAAACCCACTCCAAAATCAATTACAACCCCAAATGGATTCAAAGCCATTTGACAAGTGCGACATTGATTTCTTTGGGCCAATTGATCCACCCTTAGGGTAGAAGAAGAACATAATTTTATGCACTGGTTATTTGAAAAAGAAGGTTGAGACAAAGGCTGTGAAGGTAGTAACAGAGGAGAAAATAGTTGAGTTCATGAGGGGGAATGTGTTCAACAAATTTGTGTACCCGAGAAAGCTAGTCACCTATCAGGAAGCTTAATTCACATCACGTTTGATCGAGAATTGCTAAGGAAACCTCATATAAAGCACAAAAAATCTATTTCCTATTGTCCTAGGGCCAATCAACAAGTAGAAGTCACCAATAGGGAACTAGAAGGCATCCTTACCAAGATTGTAAATGACAAAATAAAGGATTGGGAAGACAAATTAGTGGAGGTCACTTGGGACTACAATACAACTACTAGTTTCAACCCTTATGAATTAGTCTCTGGAAAGAGGGCTCTACTCTCCATTGAGTTTGAATACAATACCTTGATAATGGAATCACAATTGGATTTAGATGTTACAAGAGTAAAGCAGGGGAGTGTGCTCTAGTTAAATTGCTTGGATGAATTCAAAATGCAATCCCTCATACACACTGAAGTTATTCAATTAAAAAGGAAGGTCTGACATGATAGGAATATCATGGACAATGTCTTTCAAGAAGGATATTGGGCTCTACTATATGACTTGAGGTTCAAGGACTTCAAAGTAAAATTGATAACAAGATGGTTGGGCCCATACCTGATAGAGAAATTCCACGATAATGGATTTGTTCAGATCAAGACGATTTATGAGGAAGGGATTCCCTTGCATGTCAATGGCTACATATTGAAGGTTTATAGAAAGCCTTTATCCAAGGAAGATTTCATCAACAACATCTGCAAGGAGGTGAATGTGATAGGAAGTTTCCTAACTTCCAAGTCAGATCATCCCTAAATATTTTTCTGTTTGTGAGAAAATAAAAATAAAAAGGAGGAAAAAAAAGAAAAAAACAATAAGAGGCATAGATGAAAAACTCCATGAGGCATCTGAGGCCAACTCTTGCATTGAAAACCCCCTTGAGGCAACCCACAAGTGGGAAAAAAATAAAAATAAAAATAAATATCCCTGGGTGAAAACCTCCAATGAGGCCCCTAGGGAAAACAAGCAGTTTGAAAACCTCTCTTAAGGTAGCCTATGTGTCTAATCATGGGCTTAGTATTTAGCTCAAAAATCAAAGTTATTAGAATGGCTCAAAACGTAAAGGACCACGTCCATCTCAGAAAAAAAATCCTAACGCAACTTGTTTCATTGAAAACTGAGTTCATATCAGGAAGTTATTGAATTTTCTTGGTTTTTCTAAACAGGAAAAATTTGCAACAAACAATGCCCAATCACTACAAAGTCACCAGCCTGTACTACTAACGTGGAAAGTGACTAGGCATGGTCAACTTGGTCAACATTCAATCATGTCTCACCCGTTGTCTGAATATCATTGGTTGTAGTTGGTGATGTAGCATGTGCATTGATGCATTTATATTAGTTAGTTTTGGACCGATAAGAGAATGCCACATGGCAAGCCTTGAGGTCACCACATGGCGTGTTCCAATAGCCTAGGTTTATTACAGTTCAACAAAACTTAGTGGAGGCACTAAATTTTGACCCTGCGACCTCTCTCACATAGTCCACAACACATAACAACTTTGCTACGTTTGTCACTTAACCGTTATGATGGCACATATGTATTTAACGTTTGTTTGATTCAAGGTTGGTTGGTAGGGGAGGGCTAGTGCACTAGTCATCCCTCCCCATGTCAATGAAATTATGGTTACATCAAACAATTAAAGTGGGCAACTCCATAAAATGTCACCCCAATGCTTAGCGCCATGTGAGTGCAATTACAGTTATGGAAAAATTTAAGGCAACGAATCCATAAATCGTCACCCCAACAATTACCACAACAAATGTGAGCACCTAACATCTGGTAGTTGTGGTTAATGTTAAGGTTAGTTAATGTGATGGTTCCAACATGACCATTAGCCTGATGGTTTAGCGCAACATATGTGAACAGGTCACAGTTACAGTG
Source organism: Pinus taeda (assembly GCA_000404065.3). Classification (NCBI taxonomy): domain Eukaryota; kingdom Viridiplantae; phylum Streptophyta; class Pinopsida; order Pinales; family Pinaceae; genus Pinus; species Pinus taeda. Next base: position 193,760 of record APFE030499484.1, on the reverse strand, counting down.
GAGGTTAGATAATGGCAGGTAGCACTACAAAACCATGCCACTAACCATAACATGTGAACCCTCCATAGAGACCATCAATGGTTTCGAGAAACAATTAACCTAATCGCACAGTAATTGTACTAAATTCGGACTAAGGATTAACTAAACCTGTTTTATATTTAATTAGTTTGGAGTTTAAAATGGTGGAATTTTAGCGGACTCCACCAATTGTGGTGCCAACCCCAAATTTAAAGGCCCTAATTGGAGTTATTCAAGTTTTACAAGAGCCTTTTTAGGGAAAAACTATCAGAGGCATAATTAGAGCAATTGTTTTACCAAATTGAGCTCAAGAAAAGGGGTTCTTACCTAATTTCAATATTCAAAACACAATAGTGTAGATATTAGGAGAAATACAACTTTGTAAATAGAATTCTTTCCATATTGAGCGATTAGAGAGGCCCAACCCATGGAAGCTGGACTAAGGAAATGTAGCCCAAGAGGGGTGAACTCCTTTGTCAAAACATTGTGTTAAAATGTCTCTTTGATGGTTTGCAGTAATTTTTATTGTTGTTGTTTAGCATTGTTCTTTTAAGCTATTTTTCATATGAATGTCACTTTAAACTTGATGAAATTTACCTGTTTCAATCACCAAACAACCTAAGGAAATCTATGCATAGGAAGCAATAAACAAGCATGTGTTTATAAATCTGTAATTGAAATTAGCACATCAAAACTAACATTCAATAACATATCAAGTTGGTATCAAAGGAAAGGTTGATTTTCTTTACTTCTTGAGTTTTGTGAAATTGGGGTTTTAATGGTTGCAAAATTGTGATGCTTACAAATTAAAATTTATAGAGAGGAGAAGGGAAATTGTTCATTGCAACTCCTGAAGTTATTCCTAGAGGAAGGAGAGCCACAATGCCACAGTCTCCACCACCCAAAGTTCCAATTCCATCTGCATATGAAAATCCTCAAGTTTTTCCTTCAACTGAGATTGAAGAGGTACAAGTAGTACTAGTTTTTGAGTCTGAATCCACAACCATTATGTTTGGAGAAAGAGATCTTGAAGGTCCTTCTTCAGAAGAGGAAGAATTCAAGAAATATTTCTACACTTTAACTGAGATGGTTGAAGTCCTCTATGAAGAGAGGAATACTAGAATAATTGGAAAGAGTTATAAACCTCCACATGGAGAAGGAAGGTCAAAGGATAAAAAATATGAGAAGAAGGATTCAAAGGGTAATGGTGGAAAGCCACCTCCATCTCCACCATCCCAATCATGTTCCTCATCATCTTCATCATTTCACACAACATTATCTTCCACTACCACCACCGAAACTATCCATACTCATTCTAAAACCCCAAAAGAAGAAACTCCCTTACTTAAATTGGACATTAACTTTGAACTTCCCATGTACAATAGTAAAGTGAATGCAGAATAGTTGGACAATTGGATTTGACTATTGGAGGTATATTGCAGAATTCAAAACCTTCAAGAAGATAAGATAAAGATCCAAATGGCTTAATTGAGGCTAGAAGGAGAAACATTGGTGTGGTGGGAAGAAAAGACTCAAGAGGAAATGTGAATTCATGGTAAGATATGCATTTCTTGGGTTGAATTTGTTTCTGCAATTAAAATACAGGTTTATCCTTTAGCCTATATGTAAAAAGCTATTATGATTTGGCCTAATTTTAGGCAGCTCAAAGGAAAGATAGTCCAAGACCATAAATAGGAGTTTAGAAAGAGGGCTTTGTTGTTAGGAGAAAATTTGAATTCCCAAGATACATTGTTGAAATATATTGGTTGTTTACACTCCTATTTGAAACATACTATCTTTATGTTCAATCCAAGCAATTTGGATGAGGTATGTGTGCAAGCCACACCCCTTGAAGCAAGGGGAAATAACATTCAGGAAGTAGAGAGTATGAAGAATCCTTTCAAGGGTAAGGAGAAAGAGAAAGGGGGGAATGAAAGGGAAAGAATAATGCAAGTGTGAATAAATAAGGGGAGAAAACCATATGCCAACATTGTTCCAAAGTTGGGCATGATGAAGCCCATTGTTGGAGATTACATCCTGAATTAAGGCCCAAGAAAAAAAATAAGGGAAAAAAAAAGACGATCTCTACCACACAACATGGCCTTGGTTCACATTCTGGTGATGAGATCAAGATTTCATCCATGGTCACAAAAGGGAAAGAAGCTATTACAAGCACTAGTCCCTTAAATAGTCAAAAGAACACTCCAAATGAAGAATCAAGAATAGATTTGTTTCATCTAAGGGTAGCTTCACATCATACAAAGATCGATGCATTATTCGATAGTGGTTCACAATCAAGCTTAATTTTAGAAGACTTGGTCAAAAAGCTCAACCTTGAAAATTTACCTCATCATAAGCCATATCCATTGGGTTGGATAGTTAACAAAGCAAACTTACAAGTTACAAGGAAGTGTTTGTTAATGTTCCCAATTACTAAAAAGTTCATTGATGAAGTTGAGTTAGATGTAGTTCCACTTGACATCTAAGCCATTATTTTGGGTAGTGCTTATTTGTATGATAGGAAAGATGTATTTTATCACCAAAACAAAGAATACATATTTCTTAAGAATTGGGCAGAGTAAATTGTGATAGCCCATCGCAAAAATCTAAAAATTTCTTTGGCCAACGCAGGGAAGATGAAAAGACAAGTAAATGCAAGTAAAAATTTTGTGCTTCTCATGATCAAGAAAAAGAATGATATTGATTATGAATCTTTTGAAGGCCTTGATGAAAAATTGAAATCTAATTTCTTTGATGAGGTATGCAACCATGGTGAAATGTTCCAAGAAGCAAAGGCGTTACCTCCCAATAGGGGAATTCATCAAGAGATATAGCTGCAGGAGGATGTTCCACTACCAAATATTGGCATGTATCGCATGTTGATTATTGAGAGTATGTGTTATGATCCTATACCAATAGGTGTCATATTTCATGATTGGCATTGTTGAGCTCTGTAATACGTTCATACCTTCCTTGGTTGCAAAGATTTTCCATATTCTCAAGAAATCAAAAGATTTAAAAAATGTAAAGAGGGTATGCCCTAAAAGAAAAATCAAAGGGCAAAAACAATAAAATTGTCAAAAAATTGAAAGAAATGAAACCCAAACAAAGGACTAGGAAAGTGTTCAAGTCCAAAATGCCACTACTATTCTATCTTTGCAAAGATCTGATGGTGTGCAACTAGTTGACTTATTCCACCATTGATGAATGGCGAAACAGCTCAATCGTGGCTAGTTCATGTTTGAATTTACTTTTTTTAGAGATAGAGAATAAAATATGTCCAAACTGTTCAACCTTGGCAGATAAATAGATAGGTAGAGAAGCAAAGAAGCTCAACTGTTAAACCTAAGCCCTTAGATGTTATAAGGGTAGATCTAGGTAGGATTGCCATGAAAAGAAAAAGAGGGTTTGCCAGTTCAAATGAACCCAAAGAGAGAAGAAGAAAAATGCTAGGCAAAGCAGCTTGGGTAGGTAGATGATGTTACATAAGCATTCTTGTGATTGATTTTATTTCCAAAAGGTGTTAATATTATCCCTATCACAAGTGCATGACAGACATTTTGATGCAACTCAGGCGAGGCAGATTTTATTACTAACTCCCTTTCACACTTCTCCCAATATCATTTACGAATTCCCCTCAAAAGGTATTAAGTTCTACTTAATATCACCAAACAACTCCTTCCATCGATCTCATTTCATTTCATGAACCTTCTCCTAAGGTAAATCCCCATTTTACTTAGGAGAAATGCATAAATATCACATAAACCATTCTTTTCCCCTTTATGCCTAAGTTTCCTAATATTAAGCTTGGCACTTTTAGTCATTTCTCATATTAACAATTAACTTTATTATATAATCCCCTTGCAAAAATACCTTTCCCCGTATTAATGTAAATATATAAGAGCCCCGCAATACTAATATTCCCACCCCCTGGTTAGCTATAACCATAGTCACTATACAAAAGGGATTAAAAGTTTATCAAGAACCTTTTAATAACCTTCGCACGTAAACCATGGCATAATTAACTACCCGGGTTAGTTATAACCTAACTCCGCTGACCAATCAAATCCACCCCGATATGTTTAAAGACATTGATTAATATATCAGGTGCATGCATTTAACCTCCCGTAATCTCCACTGAGAACCAACCGTCTGATTTGGGACCACTCATCCAACGGCCCATGATCATATCGCAACCCCACCCATCGGCCGCACATTAAGTCCTGGGGAGCCAACGGTTTTGCTCCCATACCATGGACACGTGTCGCACTCCCACTGCGATCGCTCCCTCCCCACTTGAAACCACCTGACCCCAAAAGTGGTGCGGGAGGAAACCGATTACCACCTCTCTACTAAACGACAACACATCCCATCGCCATGATGTCATCCATGCAATAAATGACAAAAGCCCGACCAAATCCAAAATTTTGTTAAAACCATGATAAAATGTCATTTTCATTCATTCTCTCTACGAACTGTTTTCATGCAAAACACGTCCTATCGATTGCTCAAGTGTCCAGTCCACCACCCAGCCAAAAAATTTCAATGTTGTGCTCTGCATCTCATCGGTCAACCTGCGAATTACACCGTTTACCTTCTGAACACAGGTATTTACCCAATTTTCCTCCCAAACCTATGATTTCGTTTTTCCACTTTAACATTTTACCCAAAAAAGTCAAATTCAAGTGAACATAGTATGTATCTCTCATATAAATACACCCAAAACTGTTGCTTTGCCCGTTTTTCCACAGAAGCCCGACCTCCAGTTTGAAAACACAAGAACGAAACATGGAAGCTCCCGTAGCCTTGAATGTCGCACCCTCAATGCACCTCATAAAGACCTGGATTACTTACCCTTGGCTGATAGAGATTTTCAAATAAAAGAGTTATCTGGTGACATGAACCATATCCAGGCATTTTGCCGAATTAGGAATAGTTATTAGAGAAACTCTGATATCTATGGAATATGGGAATCTAATCTTCCTAGGTATTACCTTCCCTTAGTCAATGTTTTCCCAGATATTATTCACCAATGCTGTGCCAACTATGACCCTGTCCCTAAAGCAGTTATGACCCCATACCAAAATGTTCTCTTTTACATAACTGTTGAATCCATCAATGAGATGTTACAGTTCAAACCCACTCAGCCTCTGGCTCCTCTTTCCATGGGATTTTTGCTTGAGCAAGGCTCCCAATTTCCCAATTCAGAGATAACACGTATTGCTCAAATGTTCATGAAACCAAATTGCCAGCCCCAAGGCCCACCTCCATATTTGCATGTCTAGTTCACTAAAATAGGAAAACTCATAATTGATATGATATCCTTCATCTTGGGATTTAAAACCAGTGAATTTGTTGATGAGACCACCTTAGTTCTGTTGTCAATATTTACTCCAGGAGAGCACACTGCTGTCAAGTATGACAATGACACCTTTATTGCTAACAAGATCCATGATTAGTTCATAAACCTGGAAAAAGAATGAGTCTTCAAGTACACCTCATTCATATACCACCTTCTGCTATATTATCAGCCATATAACTTTTCATTTCCCATGGGGAAATTGGATTCCAAAGGAGAGCAGATGCTTGTGATCTTTTGGACCTCAGTCTTCCGCAATGTCTGTGAATCCCTTTATACCTATTGTGAATTCATTGATCTATTTATACATCCATCCTCCACTCTATTCATAGGAGCTCCTCCTCCTAGGCTCTCCGGAGATATAAAGAAGATTTTACAACTTTCCAGACAGTACAAGATAGCTGATTGGTAACTCTACCAAAATCACACAGAAATTAGAATCTATGGATGTAAGATGTGTCCTTTCAAATTGCCTAGATATGTGCCCATGAGATTATTTGCACTGGAGTATTTTAGGCAGCTTATCAATGCAGTTTTAAACCACTTTTGTAGTGCAAAGAAAAAGGCTCAGTTGAGAATAAAAAACCAGTTAGGCCCTTTTGTCATCCATAAGAGGGAGGCATGGGAAGATGTTGAGAAGATATTAGGGGAAGAACTTAAATTGAAGAAGAGTTTTTGGTGGGTACCATATGACCCAAAAAGCTTTATAAGTGACAGAAAAGTAAGAAACAGGCTGTCAGTTTATTTACATCATAGGATCCCTGAAATTGAACAATTTGCTAATCAGGATGACTGGGTAGAGGGTACATTAATAGAAGAAATTAGAGAGCAAGAAAAGATGGAGAGGGCTATGAAAGACCTTGAAAAAACCCTTGACCTGGACTCTTTTGGATAGGTATCTTTCAAGCTACCTCAAGAAACAGGAGATGGTGCATCCTCTATTGGAACTTCTCAACAGCCTGTACAGGAAACCAACACATCAGTTACAGGGACATCAAAGGGCAAAGGAGTGGTAGACACAAAGCAGCCAGCAATGAGTGATCAACAGGGGAAAATTTCTCCAGTCCAAACCAAAGCAGTAGAGATTCCTGCATTACAGACTCCTCTAAATGAGGAAAAAGGCAAAAAGAGAGACAGGGAAGACTCCACACCCATGAGTGGACCTGCGGAACAGCCAGGTGCAAAGAGGCAAAGACTCAATCCTATGTCAGAAGAGGAAATCTTTGAAGAAACAACAGACAGTCTAAGAGGTGAAAGGGTAGTCAGCGAGTAGACTTCCCCAGTGGTGGAAACATCAACTAGCTCACACAGACAGGAGCTAGAAAGGCAGCATAGTGTGGAAGTTTCATCTAGTAGGCCACAAAGCGAACATGGCTATGACATCAAAAGGACATTCACGGAGGTAAAGGCTAGAAACGACCCACTGAGGGTTCAGATTTACAATTAGTATCATAATATGGCCTCCACAAACCATCAACTATTAATGTTAGCCTATGAAATTAAAACGAGCAAAATGATCATGAGTTATTTTAACCCCAAGACGCAGCAACCACAATCAGCAGCTGATTACATTAGGACAAATATCGAGGTGATAGCCAAGGACATTCATACTATGGACCAGATTTACCTGCATAAATAGACTGGAGAGATGGTATACTCCACACTAGCTGATAAATCTATGTTAGCTCATAAATTGAAAAACTCCTTGGATAACACCTCCGCTCAACTAGATTTGGAGAAAGCCTCTTCTCTAGCCAAGGACAACAAGATAAAACCTTTAGAGGATATTATCATTGAACTAGGACATGATCCCAAAGATGCTAAGGGCATAAAGGCATTAATGAAGAAGAAAGATGAAGATATTGCTACCCCGAGCAAGCAGCTTAAACTTCCTCATTCCATGCATCCACAGACTGCGAAAGTTGTACAACAGAAATCTGAAGAGGAAATGATGGAGCTGGTCATGAAGCTCAATGAAAGGTTAATTGATACAGAGCAGGAACTGAAGAATACTCTGAAAGAAAAGTAGGGAGAGTCAACCTCCCAGCCACCTGAAGTAATCCCTACAGTCATAGCTGCCCCCTCCACACTTGTAACAACATTGCCTCCTACTGTTCTAGCATCCACAGTAGAGATAAATACAAGCACATCAACAATAGAAACAACAAAAACACCAGGCAACAGTACTAGCATGACCACAAAGGAATTGATAAAATCCATGGAGGAATTAAAATTCCAAGTATCATAACTGAAGGAAGTGAAGGAACAATTGGTAAAACTAGAAAACAATTATGACAAATTGAAGATCAGTGTGACAGAGAAAACAAGAGAGGTTAAAACATTAGAGAACGAGGTGAGAGCATTAGAAAAGGATCTCTCTCCTGATAAACCTCTGGCAGAAATCAAAGGTATTCTGTGGTCCAACATCAATCAGTCCCTTAGTAGTTTGTGGAGATATATCTAGGTTATTTATGAGAAGATTGATTTAATAGGAGCAGCCCAAGTGGAGATTCAAAAGACAAGAGATTTATTGGGGTAGATGCCTGAACAAGCTAACAGGCTAATGGTGAGCTCCAGTATTGTAGCAATAATGCTACAACTCCTGAGGCTTCCTGTCTCTCATTTTATCAACCTGGTTGTTCGTATAAACTTGGAAGCGACGGTGCTATATGCACAAGTACTAGCTCTTGTCACAGCTGTCACTTGGTCAGCTGGCACAAGTCCGCTAGGGCTCAAGCTAACTTCTATAGGCTCACAGAAGAAGCTTTATCAATGATGGACGAAAGCTAGCTCAAAGGAGACTAAGCTAATTGACAAAAATGAACTAAAAGTAAATCAAAGCATGTAACCCTAGGAAAACCCTAATTTGACTAGTCTAATCTCTATAAAGCCATGAAGATGAGTAATACTTCTACCAATGCTACTACTACATCTAATAAATGGAAATGCATGGATCTAAACTACTGACGTTATAAAAGACCTGTTTTTGTACTGTTTCATTAAGTAGGTGGAGTGATTGTGATTGTGTACTTATTAGGGTTTGGTTCTGCAGATTCGATGGAGAAGGAAGGGAAGCGTGGGACAGGCTAGGGAGGCTAGGTGAGGCCCCTATGGACCCTTGGCATTCATCCCCAGAGGTTTTCCACGTTCAGAAGCTCAGAAACCGCGTGGATGACCTCCTACAGGATGTCTGCAGGGGATTCTACAGGAAACTCAGGGTTTTCTACAGGATGTCTCTGAACTGCTACAGGATGATCTACTGTGAAGGATTGAAGTGAGGGAAAGGTGATGGACGGGTAGGAAGGGATGTGTGAGGTAGGGATCAGGCTGGTGATGGCTCAGGAGTGGAAGGATGAGATGGGAAACGGGTGTAGGGAGTGTGTTGGGGTGATGGATGTGAAAGGTCAAGGAATGAAGCTACGTGAGGAATAGGAGATGTTTAGGAAGGGACAGAACGCAGTGTATGTCAAGGTAGCATAATTGCATGCAGGGACAAAACGGAAAGGATGGCAATGAAACGAGAGGGAGGAGAGTGTAAATGAAACAAATGACCAAAACTGTTTATCAAACCGGGAATGCATCAACCTACACTAAGTGTACCGTGATTTTATTGAACAGTGATCCAAAACGCAAAGAGAAATATGTATGGGGCTGTGATGAAGAGATGTGTGGTACGTGTAAATGACAAGGAAGCATCTAAATCCAAATCATAACTGTATCAAACAAAATCATGCGTGTTTTTGGTGGTCTGCTATGGACTGCACCCCAATCTTCAAACGAGATGGCAGTGAGCCTTAACAACCATTTTTGCTGGAGCTCCAATGGATGTTATATCTCCTCTGCTACACTAAGCAAGCGGAAGTAATTGTACCATAAGCAAAATCTATCTAACTCATAAGAAAGTCAAATTACCAGACTGCCATTCGAATTGCATGTGTAAATGAAACTTAAAGTGCTGGAAATGAAATAGAAACAACACTACAACAGAGGGGATCTATGGCTCTTAGGTTGGGCCCTAACCTGAGAGCTATAGTCTCCTAATAAAACTCAGGAATAGATCACAAACTGTCCTCTTTATTCATAATTCAACGTCATGCCAAATTGGCTTACAACAAAAAAAAAAACTGGACTACTTCCAAAATTACATGATAACCCGAGAGATTCAACAACCTATCTAAGGCTAAGGCCTCCATATTTATACAAAAATGATGGTCCGCCAAGTAGCCTTGATTCTAGGAGCTCGGCTGTCCAACTGAAGTTTAACTGCGGATTTGTGAGGCAGTCAGAACTGCTGTTCTGGTAGAACAGTTTATGACTACTGTTCCTGTAGGATAGCTAGCTGCTTCTGAAGCTCGGAGGGGAGATTGATTGGAGCTCGGAGTTCTTGGTGGGTATCACGAGGAATGCCCCCAAGACCGTGGACATTACTCCCCGAAATCAGCAGAGCCACCTCATTGTCTCCTTGTCTATCTTTCGTTGTCTCTTACTCCCCTTTTTAATGCCAAAACCTAGAATCACAATGCATTAGTCACGTGGATAAAGTGTCTAACCTTCCTCCTACAAACAACATGAACAAACTAAGAAATGCATGCATAAGCAAATAAAGAGGAATGGTTTGAGCAAGTAAAGTAGGCCAAAATGAGCCCAAATTGTACCAAAATTGGGGCCCATCATCACCCCCCAGCTGAA
>APFE030499484.1:118678-162223 GCA_000404065.3 Pinus taeda | reverse complement strand
TAAGATTCTTAGAAGACAAAAAAGACTAGAAAATTTTGCTATTTCTCGGCCTCTATCCAGATCAAAATCCTGTCCTGTGAGGTCGATCCACCTTGAGGACCAATCTTTTGATAACTATCTTGAAAACTCTTCATTTGAGACCTTATCCAAATCTGGATTAACCCGCACAGTTCAAGATCCAATATTCCTTGAAAATTTGTAGCTTAGAGTTGTTGCTCCACATCTTGAAAAACATCAACACAGCTCCACCCAACCCAAGCTTACCTTTGAGAAAACACCAAACTTTCCTGTGTTTACTACCCCTTCTCCAAGCTCACCATCAGCACCTCACTTTTCCCAACTGCAAGCTACCCCTTCCACTCTTCCATCCACTACCGATATTCCTGTTGTTGTCCCCACTGCACTAGTTGTCACACATTTCCCTATTGCCAAGGCAAATAGGTATGATCCTCTAAACTTACCTGCCAATCTAGGGGCTATTCCCCAAGACTATCAAAGAAAAATCGCTCCTTTTGATGGCACAAGTAAATACATAGGTCAACATCATACTAAAAAAATGACAGATTATTTTGAAATATATGAGGTAGATGATGATGATGTTAGAATGAGAATTTTTGTTCAAAGTTTGACTGAAGATGTTAGAACTTGGTTTAGAGCACTCCATGCAAATAGTATTAATGACCCTCAAGCTCTTTATCTAACCTTCTTAAACAGATGGGAAAAGAAGAAAGATCCTCTCCACATTTTATCAGAATATGAGGGCTTGAAAAGAGGTACTTAGGAAATTGTCCAAGATTACAGTACCAGATTCAATAATGTCTACAATGTTATTCCTCAAAATCTTAGACCTCCTCCAGACTTGGCCTTGATCAAATTCCGTGATGCATTTGATTCTGATATGGCATACCAACTTAGGGAAAGAGCTCCTAAAGACCTAGAAGAAATGCAAAGTATAGCTAGCAGTATTGAGGCAAACCTGATTTTTAAGTGAGCTCAGGCCAAATCTGAAAGGAGGATACCTTTTAAGAAAGAACCCTCTACTTTTGAATAGAAATTAGATGCTATTATTAAACAAATGTATAGACTTGGAGATAGAGTAGAAATAATTCAGAGGAAATCCTCTTGGGATGGTCAACCAAGTAATGCTGGAAGAAATCCCAATTTTAGGAAGAACCAGAACCCTAATAATGGAAAGAATGTGCTTGACCCAAACATTAAGCCCCCATTCTAAGAAAGTTACGCGGAAGCCTCAATCTCTGAAGAACCACTAAAAGACACTCAAATTAACTTAATGGGCCTCAATAATGAACAACAAGTTTTCTTGACCCAAGAAGACCAAGAAGCTCACACTCTCAAACAATTCCAAACTCAGTCGGGTGAGTCATTTGATTTTAGAGAGGGATATGATAGAGCTATATATGAAGTCCATAAGCAATACAATCTAAGAAGTAGAGGAATAGAGGTCCCTGAAATCAATAAACAAAAGGATACCAAGCAGCCTAACAAAGCTAAGATGAATAAACTCCCTGCACAAGTCCCTCCTGGAACAGATCCTAACCCAAACAATCCAATAGTTGAAGTTGTCAGATAATCAACAACCTAACAAGCAGCCCTCCAATTCCATTCCTCACAAAGGAAATGGGGAAGAACCCCCAGAAGTTGTTTTGTAACCAACTTCAGCCCATATCACCACTCCTGAAAAAGAGAAAAGCACAAAAAATACAGCAATAAAAGAGAATCCCACAGTCCAAAATACAAAAAATCAAATGGAAAAACGTTTCAATCTAGAGATTGAAATAGGCAAATTAAATATAGCCATTCGATTGTCAGAATTGGGAAAACATGATGTCTACAGAGGTCAAATTAGCATATCACACCAAATTTCTCTAAATCAAGATTCATTAAATGTTTTCGATGACTAGCCTGAATTAATTTTTGGACCTGAGGTAAACGGAAAATTGCTAGATGGAGGTGTTCTTCCTTTCTATGTAAGTCTAAACATACATGATAAAACACCTCATAACGCCATGTTTGATTCTGGTGCTTCTCATAACTTAATTCCTAAATTTGTGATGGAGAAGTTGAACCTAGATATTACTAGGCCATACAAAGACTTATTCTCTTTTGACTTAATGCAGGTCAAGTGTCTAGGACTGACCAAAGATCTATGCGTATCACTAGTCCAATACCCTGCAAAAACCATTTTAATGGACATAGTGGTAGCTGATATTCCACCAAATATGGCATGTTGTTGTCTAGGTCTTGGGATGCAAAGCTTCAAGGATCACTATAGTTAGATATGTCATATGCAACTATTTTAGTATTTGGTCAACCAAAGAAATTGTACAGAGAGACTTTAATGAAATATGTGGTAAGTAGCCAGGAGAAACCCCAGAATTTTCCCATCTACTCCATGCATTATGACATGGAATCCTTCATTATCTATAATGTTGAAATTGATCCTCCAACTAATGTAAAGGTTTTGGCAGCTGAGCAAAAAGAAACTTCAAATGAAAAGCCTAATGATCACATTCAAGAAATTTCTAGGAATAGTGATATATCAAACAGTTAAGAGAAATCAATTGAAACCAAAGAAATATAGCTTCCCATAAAGCAGATTATTGAGATTCCTAATATTGACTACGAACATCAAACCCTTTGGTACTTAGAATTTGATGGGTTAGTTAACAAACTAGGAGCAGGGGCTGGAATTTGGGTGCACAACCTAAAAAATGATCATGCTGAGGGTCATGCTTTTAGGTTAAACTTTAGATGCACCAATAATATGGCTGAATATGAAGCCCTACTGCTAGGAGTTAAATTGGTCAAAAGTTTAGGGGAAATCATGATATCAGTTTTGGGAGACTCTGATTTAGTCATTCAACAGATTAAAGGAAACTTCCTCATGATTGATCCCAGACTGAGAGCTTATAGGGGAACAACAATTGACATCCTCAACACATTTCTTAAAACATAGATTACAAAAATTCCAAGAAAACATAATTTGTACGCTCATAACTTAGCAACATTTTCCAGCACTTGTAAATTACTGTTTGAACCTAACCATCAGTTCACAACTGAGATTAGACATAGGCTAGCTGTACTTAACAATGTAAAAAAGTGGCAAGTTTTTGATAACGATATTCAGATCAATAATTTTCTAACTCTGGAGGAAGAATTTTCTAACACTAATATAGACACAGACGTTGTTAGTGGGTATGAGCAAAAAGAAAAAATAGAAACAAATATTTCAGTAGAAAGTGAAAATCAAATGCTTCATCCCACAAAATTTACCAGTAAAAAAATGCAAGATCTGAAAGAAATAGGGATTGATGAGATCATTGAAGAAGAATCTGAAATTATTGATTTAAAAGATAATTATTTGCTCAAAGGATTGACTCCCTTGGAAGATTTCTTTGATTCTAATGATATCCCAAAGAAACCCAAAATGCAACCTCTAAAAGTAGATATTGAAGAATGTAACATAAGAACTCAGGAAAATCCAAAAATGATAAAATTGTCCAAAACTTTGCCCCCTGATCAAAAGCTTAAATATGTTGAACTGTTCAAAGAATTCTAGGATGTTTCTGCCTGGAGCTATGAAGATCTCAAATCTTATGACACCTCTGTAATTCAACATACAATACCCCTAAAAAAAATCAGAAACCATTCAAACAGAAACTCAAAAGAATTAACCTTGTCCTACTCCCCTTAATTGAAAAAGAAATCAAATGGATGTACGAAGAAGGAATAATTGCTCCTATCAGGTTTTCAGAATGGGTGTCTAATTTAGTACCTGCGAGGAAGAAAACAGGGGAAATCAAGTTGTGTGTGGATTTAAGGAATGTGAATAAGGTTTCTTTGAAAGAAAATTACCCCTTTCTCAAGATGGATCACATTTTACAAATGGTAGTAAGTTCTTCCAAGATTTCACTTTTAGATGGGTTCTCAGGTTTTAACTAGATTCTACTCCATCCTAATGACCAAGAAAAAACTGCTTTTACAACACCATGGGGAACTTTCAAATATGTCAAAATTCCATTCGGACTTAAGAATGTTGGGGAAAATTTTCAACAAGCAATGGATATAGCTTTTGCGAAGGAAATTCATTACTTTCTAGTAATATATCTAGATGACCTTACTGTGTTTTCCAAATTAGATCAGCAACATCTAGATCATCTGAGACAAGTGTTTTTAAAATGCAGAAAGTATGGCATCTCATTAAACCCTAAGAAATCATTGTTTGGTCTAGAAGAAGGCAAACTCTTAGGCCACATCATCTCCAAAGATGGCATCAGAATTGATCCTGATAGAATACAAGCTATTCTCAAGTACCTCACCCCAGAGATGTCAAAGAACTTCAAGCCTTCCTAGGGAAGATCAACGTTTTAAGACGATTCTAACCCAATTTGGCTGAATTAATTAGATTGTTGAACGATATGTTAAAAAAGGATTCCAAGGTTAAATGGATAGTAGAAGCCAAACAAGCATTTGAAGAAATTAAAATGGCTTTGACTAAAACACCAATCCTTACAAGTCCAAAGTTTGATAGAGACTTCATGATATTTTCATTTGCATCAAAACATACCATTGTTGTTGTTTTACTACAAAAATATGATCAAGGATGTGAAAAACCCATAGCCTTTTTCAGTAAAGCACTTAGAGATGCACCTCTGAAATACCAAATCATGAGAAAACAAGCCTATGCACTTGCAAAAGATATTAAAGACTTTAGATTTTATATATTATATTCCCATGTAATAGCTTATGTACCAAGTGTTGTTTTCAAAGACATCCTAACTCATGATGGAATTGAAGGTAAATGAGGTAAGTGTATAGCTAATATTTTGGTGTATGATATTGAAATAAAACCCACAAAAATTATGAAAGGACATAGATTGGCTAAACTCATGACTGAAACAAACTTCCAAGCCCTTGATATCAATGAACTGGATAATGAACATGAGATGGCGACTCCAGAGATCAACCAGGCCTTCTTAGAATCACCTTGGCATGCTGATATAACTCATGTATTATTAAACCTGGAGGCTCCTCCAAGGTTATATAGAAAAAAGAAAATATTTTTGAAAATGAAATTCTCAAAGCTTTGTGTTTTAGATAATGCTTTATTTTGGAAAAATCATGAAAGTATTCTATTGAATTTTTTAATAAAAGATGAAGCTGACAAAGTGCTCAAAGAATTTCATGCAGGGGACTTTGGTGGACATCTTTACTGGAAATCAACAATAGATAAAATCCTAAGGGCTAGATTTTATTGGCCCACCCTGTTTGCTGATGTGAAGAAATTGGTCACCAGTTGCCATAAATGTCAAATTTTTTAAGTCAAGAGGAAAATTTTACCTCTACCCCTTAAACCAATTTCCACTGAAAAGCCCTTCCAACAATGGGGTTTATACTTCATTGGAGAGATCCATCCTCCCTCTTTTGGCCAACATAAATGGATCCGCACTGCCACAGATTATTTCACCAAGTGGATAGAATCCATTCCTACCAGACAAGCCAATGATATGGTGGTTATAGGATTCCTAGAAACGAATATACTGTCTAGATTTGGCTGTCCTGAGAAGATCATAACTGACAATGTTGCTGCTTTAAAATCCAAGAAAATGATAAGTTTCTATCATAAATACCATATCACTTTAGGCAATTCCACAGACTATTACCCTCAAGGTAATGGTCTAGCTGAATCTTCCAATAAAAGCCTGATCAATATTATTAAGAAAATGTTGGAAGAAAACAAGAAAAAATGGCACAAGAAACTCACAAATGCACTATGGGCAGACATATTAACTACAAAAAGATCCATTGGAACTAGCCCTTATGAGTTAGTTTATGGCATGGAGGCTATATTTCCTTCATATTTCGGAGTCCCTGTAATGAAGTTGTTGCAAGAAGCTCAGGTAGAACCTTATGACATCCAGAGAAGAATAAATCAGACCATCTATTTGCAACAGACTAGGGAGGAAGTATACCAAAGATCTCAAGTGCTACAAGAAAAACTCAAGAAAATATTTGATAAGGGGACCAAGGCAGAATATTTCTTCATTGGAGACAAGGTTCTAAAATCAGATTCCAGAAGAAAGGACAAAGGAAAACATGGGAAGTTTAACTTCCTATGGAAGGGACCTTTTATTATCTAGGCCTTACAAGAGAAAAATGATTACTTTTTGAAAAATCTGGATGGCACAGAAATAGTAGAAGGGCCAGCAAATGGTCAGATGCTGAAACACTACTTTGACCCAACTGTTTGAAGCATTCTTGCCTTAACATGTATATACTATATCCATAGCAATATTTTGGTTTGGATTGGATAGTAAATTGTTGAAGTCGAAACCCGAAGAAAAGGTCCTAAGATTAACAAGTGTAATTATTGTACATATAATAAAGAAACCAGTGGAAGAAGATTTTAGAGCACAGTCAAAGTTATGGAGAAGGCTATCTGACCTGTTGTTCTTGAATTTCCACCAGGGAAAGCCATCCCCAAGTGGAGCCATTTTTATGCTCCTATACCAATAGGTGTCATATTTCATGATTGCCATTGTTGAGCTCTATAATATGTTCATACCTTCCCTCGTTGCAAAGGTTTTCCATATTCTCAAAAAATAAAAAAATTAAAAAATGTAAAGAGGGTATGCCCTAAAAGAAAAATCAAAGGGAAAAAAAATAAATTGGTAAAAAAAAATGAAAGAAATGAAACCCAAATAAAGGACCAGGAAAGTGTGCAAGTCCAAAATGCCACTACTATTCTATCTTTGCAATGATCTGATGGTGTGTAGCTAGTTGACTTATGACACCATTGATGAATGGCCAAACAGCTCAATCTTGGCTCGTTCATGTCTGAATTTACTTGTTTTAGAGATAGAGAATAAAACCTGTCCAAACTGTTCAACCTTGGCAGTTAAATAGATAGGTAGAGAAGCAAAGGAGCTCAACTGTTAAACATGAGCCCTTGGATGTTATAAGGGTATATCTAGGTAGGATTTCCATGAAAAGAAAAAGAGGATGATGAGGGTTTGCCAGTTCAAATGCACCCAAAGGGAGAGGAATAAAAATGCTAGGCAAAGTAGATTGGGTAGGTAGATGATGTTGCAGAAGCATTTTTGGGATTGATTTTGTTTCCAAAAGGTGTTAATCTTATCCCTATCACAAGTGCATGATAGAAATTTTGATGCAACTTAGGTGAGGTAGATTTTATTACTAACTCCCTTTCACACTTCTCCCAAAGTCATTTACTAATTCCCCTCAAAAGATATTAAGATCTGCTTAATATCACTGAAAAACTCCTTCCATCCATCTCATTTCATTTCATAAAAATTTTCCTAAGGTAAATCCCCATTTTACTTAAGAGAAATGCATAAATATCACATAAGCCCCTCTTTTCCCCTTTAGGCCTAAGTTTCCTAATATTAAACTTGGTGCTTTCAGTCATTTTTCATATTAACAATTAACTGTATTATATAATCCCCTTGCAAAAATACCTTTCCCCGTATTAATGTAAATATACAAATCCTCGCAATACTAATATTCCTGCCCCCCGGTTAGCTATAACCATAGTCACTATACAAAAGGGATTAAAGGTTTATCAGGAACCTTTTAATAAACTTCGCACACAAACCATGGGATAATTAACCGCCCGAGTTAATTATAACCTAATTCCACTGACCAATCAAATCCACTCCGATACGTTTAAAAACATTGATTAATATATTGAGTCCACACATTTAACCTCCTGCAATCTCCATTGAGTGCCAATCGTCCAATCTAGGCCCGCTCATTCAACAACCCACAATCATATCGTGACCCCACCATCGGCCTCACATTAAGTCCTCGGGAGCTGGCAGTATTTCTCCCGTACCGTGGACACGCATCGCACTCCCACCGCTCGAAACTGCCTGACCCAAAAAGTGGTGTGGGAGGAAACCACTTACCACCCCTCCACTAAATTTCAACACATCATATCATCATCATGTCATCCATGCAATAAATGAAAAAAGCCTCGCCAAAGCCAAAATTTTGTTAAAACCATGATAAAATGTCATTTTCATTCATTCTCTCTGCGAACTATTTTCATGCAAAACACGTCTGGTTGATTGCTCGAGCGTCCAGTCCACCACCCGGCCAACAAATTTCAATGTCATGCTCTGCAGCTCATCTCTCAACCTACAAATTACTCTGTTTGTCTTTTGAACACAGGAATTTACCCAATTTTCCTCTCGAACATGTAATTTTGTTTTTCCTCTGTAACATTTTACCCAAAAAATCCAAATTCAAGTGGACACAGTCTGTAGCTCTCATATAAATAGACCCGGAACTGCTGTTTTGCCCATTTTTTCATAGAAGCCCGACCTCTAGTTTGAAAACACAAGAACCAAACATGGAAGCTCCCGTAGCCCTGAATGCCACACCCCTCAATGCACCTCATAGAGACCTGGATTACTTAGCCTTGGCTGATAGAGATTTTCAAATAAAAGAGTTATCTGGTGACATGAACCATCTCGAGGCATTTTGCTGAATTAGGAATAGTTATTTGAGCAACTCTAATATCTATGGAATATGGGAATCTAATCTTCCCAGGTATTAACTTCCCTCAGTCGATGTTTTCCTAGATATTATTCACCAATGTTTTTCCAACTATGACCCTGCCATTAAAGGAGTTATGACCCCATACCAAACTGTTCTCTTTTACATAACTATTGAATCCATCAATGAGATGTTACAGTTCAAACCCACTCAGTCTCTGGCTCCTCTTTCCATGGGAATTTTGCTTGAGCAAGGCTCTCAATTGCCCAATTCAAAGATAACCCATATTGCTCAAATGTTCATGAAACCAAATTGCCAACCCCAAGGCCCACCTCCATATTTGCATGTCTAGTTCACTGGAATAGGAAAACTCATAATTGATATGATATCCTTCATCTTGGGATTTAAAACCAGTGAATTTTTTGATGAGACCACCTTAGTTCTATTGTCAATATTTACTCCAGAATAGCCCACTGCTATCAAGTATTACTATGCCACCTTTATTGCTAACAAGATCCATGATCAGTTCATAAACCTGGACAGAGAAGGAGTCTTCAAATACACCTCATTCATATACCACATTCTGCTATATTATCAGCTAGACATCTTTTCATTTCCCATTAGGAAATTGGATTCCAAAGGAGAGCAGAGGTATGTGATCTTTTGGATCTCAGTCTTCCACAATGTCTGTGAATCCCCTTATACCTATTGTGAATTCATTGACCTATTTATACATCCATCCTCCACTCTATTGGTAGGATTTCCTCCTCCTAGGCTCTCTGGTGATATAAAGAAGATTTTACAGCTTTCCAGATAGTACAAGATAGGTGATTGGTACCTCTACCAAAATCACATAGAAATTAGAATCTATGGATGTGAGATGTGTCCTTTCAAATTGCCTAGATATCTGCCCATGAGACTATCTGCACTAGAGTATTTCAGGCAGCTTATCAATGCAAATTTAACCCACTTTTGTAGTGCAAAGAAAAAGGCCCAACTGAGAATAAAAATCCATTTAGGCCCTTTTGTCATCCATAAGAGGGAGGCATGGGAAGATCCTGAGAAGATATTAGGGGAACAACTTAAATTAAAGAAGAGTTTTTGGTGGGTGCCATATGACCCAAATAACTTTATAAGTGACAGAGAAGTAAGAAATAGGCTGTTAGTTTATGTACATCCTAGGATCCCTGAAATTGAATAGTTTGCTAATCAGGATGACTAGGTATAGGGTACATTAATAGAACAAATTAGTGAGCAAGAAAAGATGGAGAGGGCTATGAAAGACCTTGAAAAAACCCTTGACCTGGACTGTTTTTTACAAGTATATTTCAAGCTACTTCAACAAACAAGAGTTGGTGCATCCTCTATTGGAACTTCTCAGCAGCCTGTACAGGAAACCGGCACACCAGTTATAGGGACATCAAAGTGCAAAGGAGTGGTAGACACAGAGTAGCCAGCAATGATTGATCATCGTGGGCAAATTCCTCCAGTACAAACCAAAGTAGTAGAGATTCCTACACTACAGACTCCTCTAAATGAGTAAAAAGGCAAAAAGAGAGACAGGGAAGACCCCACACCCATGAGTGGACCTACAAAACAGCCAGGTGCAAAGAGGCAAAGACCCAATCCTATGTCAAAAGAGGAAATCTTTGAAGAAACAACAGACAATCTAAGAGGTGAAAGGGTAGTCAGCCAGCAGACTTCCCCAGTGGTGGAAACATCAACTAGCTCACACAGGCAGGAGCTAGAAAGGCAACATAGTGTGGAAGTTTCATCCAGTAGTCCACAAAGCAAACATGCTTCCGACATCAAAAGGACATTTACGGAGATAAACGCTAGAAACGACCCATTGAGGGTTCAAATTTACAATATGTATCTTAAGATGGCCCCCACAAACCAGTGAAGATTAATGTCATCCTATGACATTGAAGAGGGAAAAATGATCATGAGTTATTTTAAGGCCAAAGTGCAGCAGCCATAATCAGCAGCTGATTACATCAGGAAAAATCTAGAGGTGATAGCTAAGGACATTCATTCTATGGACTAGATTGAGCTACGTAGACAGACTGGAGAGATGGTATACTCCACACTAGCTAATAAAGCTATGTTAGCTCATAAATTTCAAAAGTCCTTGGAGAACACCTCCGCTCAACTAGATTTGGAGAAGGCCTCTTCTCTAGCCAAGGACAACAGGATAAAATCTTTAGCGGAGATTATCATTGAACTAGGAGATGATCCTAGTGATGTTAAGGGCATAAAGGCATTAATGAAGAAGAAAGAGGAAGATACTGCTACCTTGAGGAAGTAGCCTAACTCCCTCCTTCCATGCATCCACAGACCGTAGAAGTTGTACAGTAGAAATCCGAAGAGGAAATGATGGAGCTTCTCATGAAGCTCAATGAAAGGTTAACTGATACAGAGCAAGCACTGGAGAACACTCTAAAAGAAAAGCAGGAAGAGTCAACCTCCCAACCACCTAAAGTAATCCCTACAGTCACAGCTGACCCCTCCACACTTGTAACAACATTGCCTCCTACTGTTCTAGCATCCACAACAAAGATAAATACAGGGACATCAGTAGCAGCAACAACAACAGCACCAGGTAGTAGTACTAGCATGACCATATAGGAATTGATAAAAGACATGGAGGAATTAAAACTCCAAGTATCAAAACTGAAGGAAGTCAAGGAACAACTGGAAAAACTAGAAAAGAATTATGACAAATCCAAGTTGAATGTGGCAGAGAAAACGAGAGAGGTTAAAACATTAGAGAAAAAGGTGAGAGCATTAGAAAAGGATCTCTCTCTGGATAAACCTCTGGCAGAAATCAAAGGTATTTTGTGGTCAAACATCAATCAGTCCCTTAGTAGTGTGTGGAGATCTATCCAAGTTATTTATGAGAAGATTGATTTAATAGGAGGAGACCAAGTGGAGATTCAAAAGACAAGAGCTTTATTAGGGTAGATTCCTGAACAAGCTAACAGGCTAATACATTTTTTGAACACCAATACTAGTGAAGCAATGGAGGCACTGCAAATCACAGACAGGACAAGCACCATTCTGGAAATTAAGAGAGTTCTAACCAAGAGAACTCTTATGCAAAATTTGGAAACGAGATGCGAGGACATGCAGGTGGAGATCAACTCTTTCACAGAAAAGTTCACAGTCTTGCATAAAAAAGGTTTGTCAAGTCCTTTGGGAAGTAATGACTACTTGATGAAACACATAGACTATACACATAAATTGAATAAATATGCTACTGATCAAATTACTTCATCAGCAAGCACTTCAAGAGAGAAGGCACTTCCATCTGGCCAAGCCCTTTACGACAACTTGGAGAATTTATTTTACATTGAGCATGAGGTGAAGCATCTATTCACTATCCCACCTAATTTCTTCAAGTACACATACACTAATGAAACTTTAAGAAAGATGTAGAGACATAAACTACCAGAACCGGAGTGGTGGCAAAGCATATTAGAAATTCTATAAACTTATCTTTGGTATCTTTGGTATCTTTAGTGAAATGAAAATTTTGGATCACCTACCATAAATGCAGAGAACATAAATGAATAAGGATCAGACGGATAAAGTGTATCAGATTAGAATTCAGATACCCGGCTGAGAGGCAGCAGACAGTACAGAGTATCAAGGAAGACATCGATAGACTGACTCACAAAGTCTACCTCCAACACATCTGATGGGATGGAGCAGCCAACACAACATCAGTTATGTTTTCCCTGTTATCGAGACTATTCATCTCTATCTTTGTCTAAAAACAAACAATGAATCATCATTAGATATTATCTCCTTCAGATATTATGTAAGATATTTTTGTATAAATACACTCCTTAACAAAGTATTTGTGGTTGGTGAACCATTCTTAAACTTTGTTGTAATATTGAAATTTTGGAATACAAAAGCTTTTGGAATCAACTGTTGCTGGACTCACTGGATGTAGAATTGAAGCAGATGGACTTGTCACAGAATTCTTGAATCAGCTAGTGGACCAATAAGTCCCCTATAACTTATGTTTTGTAGTTTTCTAGTTTCATTATATCACTTGTGTTTCACAATCTAAATGGTAATGATAAATATTAATTCAAAATTTTCTTGACTGCACTCTATGTTTCATTCATTATCATTCTCTGTGTTTTCTTCAGGATTAGTATAAACATTGTAACTCTTAATTGCTTCTATTTCCTAATTCTCTCATATTGATTATTTGCTTAGGAATTCTTAACTAGTCCTTAGTAATAATGATCTATTTCCCCGTGTTAAATATGTTGAAGGATTCTTAACTACCCTTCAACCAATTTAAGTCCATTCCATCCTCTACAAATCGTTGTTTGCTCCCTGTTTTACTACCTTGCTCTGTGAAACCATCATCTGCTAAGAAACCAAATCTAGAAATCCCTCCTCATTAACTCCATTTGCCCAATGGACCGAATTTCTCAGATTCACACCTCAGTTCTATTGAATCTCACCAACAAAAAATCAAGCAAAACCCCTGAACCTCATAACTAGCCTAATACCTTTCAAAACCAAGTTAAATCATAAAGAGAGAGCCCTCTCTTGATGCAGATTGGCTAGAATTTGTGTATGAAAGATTGCTCTGTGGTTACCTCAGCCGTAGTCCCTTTCTTACAACTTTTGGGAACAACCTGAGTGATAACACTATGGAAATCAAGAAGAAAATTCAAGAATTGCTGAACAAAGGTATCATATACCCATCTACTTTGCCGTGTGGTTCACCCATTATTTTGGTTCCAAAGAAGGATGGGAATTGGCTCATGTGTATGGATTTTTGTGCAATAAATAAAATCAGAGTAAAGAATCATTATCCACTCGCAAGGATTGATTATTTGATTAATCAGTTGAGGTATGAGAAGTATTTCACTAAGTTATATTTACGAGGTGGTTATCATCAAGTTACAATAGCTAAAGAGGACTATTGGAAAGTTGCATTTAACACCAAACAAGGATTGTTTGACTGGCTTGTTATGCCATTTGGTCTTACAAATGCTCCAACTACATTCATGAGAGTAATTAATGATGGATTGAGATCATTTCTACATGACTTTGTCATTGTGTACTTAGTTGATATACTCATATTCAATAAATCCATATATTAACATGTCATGCATGTAAACAAAGTACTTTATGTCTTAAGAAAAGAACAATTATTTTTAATGATGTCAAAGTGTGAATTTGACAAGACTTCTTTAGTGTATTTGAGACACATTATTGGAGGAGGTGAGCTGAAGATAGACCCCTGTAAGGTTGAGGTCATTCTAAATTTGTCCAAGCCCAATATAGTTACAGAGGTAAGAAGCCTTTTAGGGGTAGCTCAATATTGGAGAAAGTTTATTCCTAATTTTTCTTCTATTGCAGTTCCATTACATGCATTGACGAGTGTCAACAAAGCCTTCCATTGGGGAGATGTACAATAGAAATAATTTTATGCTTTGAAGTAAAAGATCAGTTCAGCACCAGTATTGGCTCTTCTAGATCTTAGACATCCATTTTAGATTCAAATAGCTGCTAGTGATTAAGGCATCAGAGCAGTTCTTATGCAGCATGGTGAGACCATTTCATTTCATTTTGAAATTTTTAATGGAGTTGTAAATAACTATCCCACTTATGAAAAAGAAATTTACGCATTGGTACAAAGTGTCAAAAAATTGAAACACTACTTGATGGGAAAAGAGACCATTATCCATATCGACCATCAACCATTGTAGTACTTACAATCACAGCCAAAGTTGCAGAAGTCATGACATTTAAGATGGATGGGATTTCTACAACAATTTCACTTGGTTATCAGGTATAAAGATGGATTCTACAATAAGGTAGATGATATGCATTCAAGGCCTATTGTAAATTCATCTGTTATACTTAAGAATAATTATATTTTACATGAAAGTTACATTGAACAATATGCTTATGATAGTGACTTTCAAGATGTGTATGCAAGCTTGATTCAAGGAAACCAAATTGAAGAGTTGGATTATCTTGTACATAACAGTTTGCTATATCGTTTGGGCAAGTTTTGTATTCCAAAAGGAGAAATAAATAGTATCGTAAGGAAGGCGCACACTTCATTGATTTCTGGACACTTTGGTGTAGGCAAGACGACAGTGAATATCTAAAGGTATTGTTATTGGCAACACATGTTTGATAACGTTTCTCATTTCATAAGAGGATGCTCTTTGCATGCAACAAGTAAGCCTAGCAATAGGAAACTTGGATTATACACTCCACTTATGGTATCTTCACATCCATGGGCGGTTACCTCAATGGATTTTTTAGGAGGTCTTCCATTGTCAAGGAAAGGTCATGATTACTTGTATGTAGTTGTAGAAAGGTTTAGGAAAATGTGTATACTAACACCATGTAGAAAGAAAATTACAACGGAACAAACAACTCATATTTTCTTCCAAAACATTTGGGTCCATTTTGGTCTTCCTACTTCTATTGTAAGTGACCGAGATTCTCAATTTGTTGTGAATGTTTGGTCAAATTTGTGGGACATGATGGACACAAAGTTGAGGAAGAGTACAACCTTTCATCCACAAAAAAATGGACAAACCAAGCTGGTCAATAGAATATTCATTCATCTTATTAGAGGATATTTCAGCAAACATCCCAAATTATAGATGACCAATTACATTACATACAACATGCATATAACAGGGCAAAGCATTCTTCCACAAACACATCGCCATTTGAGGCATGTTATGGGTACTTGCCAAGATCACCATTTGACATCATATTTGACAAATATGTTGCCATTTATGATCACAGTGATGTCGATAAGGAAAGTATGTTCATAGAGCAAGTTCATTTGATATGTCATACAATAGAAGAACAACTTGAGAAAAGTCAAAGTAGCTACAATGGAAGGCATGAAAAACACCAGAATGATAAAAAATTTCAAGTTGGAGGTGAAATTTGGTTATATATTAGCAAAGAGAGGCTTCAAGAGGAAGGTAAAAAGCCTAAACCAGTCTGTTGTGGTCCTTTTAAAATTTTGGAAAAGAATAGTAACAGTGCATTTAAGCTTGATTTTCCTTCATATATGCAAATATACTCTATTGTTAATGTTGAGAATTTGAGATTGTTTGAGTCTCCTTTGATTGATGATCAAGGAGAGCATGTTTAGATGCCATCGATAGATGATTTCTCGCCATAATATCTTGATGAACTTTAGCAAGATCTCATACTTGACAAAAGAGCCATGACTTTGGAAAGAGGGGATGTTGAGTACCTTAGAGTGGGACTCAAGGGACAAAAAACTTCTAAAGCCAAATGGTTGTAGATAGAGAAGGTGAGGGAGTTGTACCCTCACCTTCTAAACAATTGATAGTATCTTTTGGGGTCCAAAAGGCTTCTAGTGGGGAGGAATGATTAGGTGCTCAATATTTATCTGAAAAATCAAAGTTTGTAGAAAGGCTCGAAACTTGAATGACCATGCCCGTCTCGGAAAAATGACCCTATCGCAACTCGTTTCACTAAAAATTGACTTCCTATGAGGAAGTTATTGAGTTCTATTCGCTTTGCTAAATAGATGAAATTTGCGAAACAAATGTCTAGTCGCTACATAGTCAGCAATCCGTACTATTGACGTGGTAATTGACTAGGTAGGGTCAACTTGGTCAGCATTCAATCGTGTCTCGATAAGTGTCAAAATATGATTGGTTGCATTTGGTTATGTGGTAGGTGCATTGACACATTTATACTGGTTAGTTTTGAGCCAATGAGAGAATGCCATGTGGAAAGCTTGGAGGCTACCACATGGCACCTTCCAACAACCTAGGCTTGGTACAGTTCAACAAAAGTTATTTGAGGCACTAGGGTTCAACCCCATGACCTCTGACACACAGTCAACAGCGCATACCAACTCTACTACATTTTTCACTTAACCATTATAGTGGAACATATGTATTCAACGTATGTTCATTTGAATGTTTGCAATTAGGGAAGGGCCAACCTGCAAGCCAACCCTCCCCATGTGAATGCAGTTGTGGTTACATCAAACAATTAAAGTGGGTGGCTCCATAAACCATCACCCCATAGTGCCATGTGAATGAAATTACAATTACACAAACAATTAATGCAACAACTCCATAAACCTTCACCCCAACAATTATGACAACACATGTGAACACCTAAGATCTGGCAGTTGTGGTTAATGTTAAGGTCAGTTAATATGGTAGTTCCAATAGGACCATTACCCCGACGGTTTAGTGCAACACATGTGAACATGTCATGGTTAGGGTGGAGGTTAGATAATGATGGGTAGCACTACAAAACCGTGCCATTAACCACAACATGTGAACCCTCTGTAGAGACCGCCAAGGGTTTTGGGAAATAGTTAGCCTAATCATGCAGTTATCTCATTAATTGCGGATTAATGGTTAACTAAACCTGTTTTATATTTAATTAATCTAGAGTTTAAAATGGTGGAATTTTAATAGACTCTTCCAATTTTGGTGCCAACCCCAAATTTAGTGGCCCTAACTGGAGTTATTCTAGTTTTAGAGGATCTTTTCTAGGGAAACATGATCAGAGGCATAACTTGAGCAATTTTCAATGAAATTGATGTCAGGAAAAGGTGTTCCTAGCTAATTTCGACATTCAAAACACATTGGTGTAGGTATCAGGAGAAATAGAGATTTGTAAGCAACTTTTTTTCCATATTCAGATAATACAAATGCTCAAGCCATGGAAGCTTGACCGAGGAGATGTAGCCCAAGAGGGGTGAAATCCTTCATTAAAACATTGTGTTAAAATGTCCCTTTGATGGTTTGTTGTAATTTTTATTTATGTTGTTGAACATTGTTCTTTTAAGCTATTTTTCTTATGAATGTTGCTTTAAACTTGATGAAATTTACCTGTTTCAATCACCAAAGAACCTAAGGAAATCTATGCAAAGGAAGAAATAAACAAGTATGTGTTTATAAATCTATAATTGAAATTAGCACAACAAAACTAACAGTCAATAAAAAATCAAGTTAGTATCAGAGCAAAGGTTGATTTTTTTTACTTCTTGAGTTTTGTGCAATTAGGGTTTTAATGGTTGCAAAATTGTGATGCTTACAAGGTTAAATTTGTAGAGAGGAGAAGGGAAATTGTGGGTTGCAACTCCTGAGGTTATGCCGTGAAGAAGGAGTGCCACAAGGCAACAATCTTCACCACCCAAAGTTCCTATTCCAGCTGCATTTCAAACTCCTCAAGTTTTTCCTTCAACTGAGGTTGATGAGGTACAAGCAGTACTAGTTTCTGAGCCTATATCCATAGCCATTATGTCTAGGGAAAGAGAGCCGAAAGGTCCTTCTTCAGATGAGAAACAATTCAAGAAATATTTCTACACTTTAACTGAGATGTTTAATGTCCTCTAGGAAGACAGGAATACTAGAATGGTTGGAGAGGGTTCTAAACCTCCACATGGAAAAGGAAGCTCAAAGGATAAAAAAAAATGAGAACAAGGATTCAAGGTGTAATGTTCGAAATCCACCTCCATCTCTTGCATCGTCATCATCTTCCTCATCAACTTAATCATCTCACATAACATCATCTTCGACTACCACCACTGAAATTGTCAATACTCATTCAGAAACCCCAAAAGGAAAAACTACCTTACTCAAATCGGACATTAATTTTGAACTTCCCATGTACAATGGTGAAGTGAACGTGGAAAAGTTAGACAATTGGATTCAACAATTGGAGGTATACTGCAGAATTCAGAACCTTCAAGAAGATTAAATGAATATCTAGTTGGCTTCATTGAGGCTAGAACGAGAAGCATTAGGCTAGTGGAAAGCAAAGACGCAAGAGGAAATGTGAATTCATGGTAAGATATCCATTTCTTGGGTTGAATTTGTTTCTACAACTAAAATATAGTTTTATCCTTTAGCTTATATGAAAAAATCCATTATGTGTTGGCAACAGTTTAGGCAGTTTGGAGTCCAAATAGTCCAAGACTATACATAGGAATTTAGAAAGAGGTTTTTTTTTTTAGGAATAAATTTGAATTCCCAAGATACATTTTTGAAGTAAATTGGGGGTTTACATTTCTATTTGAAACATACTATCCTTATGTTCAATCCAGGAAATTTGGATGAGGTATGTGTACAAGCCATACACCTTGAAGTAAGGGGAAAGAACATTCAGGGAGATGGTAGTAGGAAGAAGACTTTCAAGGGTAAGGAGAAAGAGAAAGGGGAAAAATTGAAGGGAAAGAATAATGCAGGTCTGAAGAGAGAAGGGGATAAAACCATATGCCAACATTGTTCCAAAGATGGGCATAATGAAGCCCATTGTTCGAAATTACATCCCAAATTAAGACCCAAGAAACAGAACAATGAGGGAAAGAAAAAGATGACCACTACCACACAATATAACCTTGGTTCAGATTCTGGTGATGATGCCAATATTTCAGCCATGGTGACAAGGGGAAAGAATTTGTTGCAAGCACTAGTTCCTCAAATAGTCAAAACAACACTCCAAATGAAGAATCAACACTATAGCTATTTCATGTAAGGGTTATTTCAGATCATACAAATATTGATGCATTATTCGATAGTGGTTCACCATCAAACTTAATTTTAGAAGACTTGGTCAAAAATCTCAACCTTGAAACTGTACCTCATCATAAGCCATATCCCTTGGGTTGGATAGCTAAGAATGAAAACTTACAGGTTACAAGGAAGTGTTTGTTCAAGTTCACCATTATTGAAAATTTCATTGATGAAGTTGAGTTAGATGTAGTTCCGCTTGACATCTCAGGAATTATTTTGGGTAGTCCTTACTTGCATGATAGGAAAGCAGTGTTTTATCGCCATGGAAAAAAATACATATTTCTCAAGAATGGGGTGGAGTACCTTGTGAGAGACGATCACAAGAAGTTGAAAATTTCTTTAATTAATGGAGGGCAGATGAAGACACTAGTAAATGTAGGTAAACATTTTTTGCTTCTCATGATCAAGAAAGAGAATGATATTGATTATGAATCTTTTAAAGGTGGTAATTGATTTGTTTGATGTGGTAAGAAATCATGGCGAGATGTTATGAAACCAGCTCAAGAAAAGATAGAAAAGATAGATCAACGCCTTAGAATTCAGCCTCTTCGAGGGGGAACCTCCTTTACATTACATAAAGAAAAAATCCTTGGATGATACCAATGACAAACCTCCTTTCTATATATAGGAGTCTAAGGAGTCACATATAACCCAGCCGACCTAACAATAATAATATAAGGCCACAAAAATAACAATAGAGGGATTCTATGGGGCACAGTAATAGAAATATGGGGGCAATAGGGGCACAACAATATTAATAAGGGGTACAACTACCATAGTAATGGGGTAATCACTAGTACTATAGGAACCCAACATGCCCCTCTCAAAAAAAAATGTTGTCCTCAATGCTTGAGTAGTTCTAGATACTTCTGTATAAAATTCTCATCCTCCCATGTGGAATCTTCTGAAGATAAGTTCTTCCACTTGATAAGATACTCCAAAACTGATCGATTTCGTAGTTGTCGAGATCTTGTTTCTGTGATTGCTTCCAGTTCCAATATAATTTTTCCTTCCTCATCAAGTTCTGGCAATATTGTTTGAACTGGGAGCTTGTTGCCTATAACCTTCTTTAAAGATGAAACATGGAAAACTCGATGCAATCGAGAAGCTGCAGGAAGCTCCAATTTGTATGCCATAGTACCAATCTTTTGCAACACCTTGTACAGACCATAATACTTTGGTGATAATTTATTATCCTTCTTAGCTTGCTTGAGGGACATTTGCTTATATGGTTGTAGTTGTAGAAATACCCAATCACCTACAAAAAACTTCTTTCGCTGCGATGTTGATTTGCTTGTTGTTTCATTCTATTCTGTGCCAACACGAGGTTATCCTTTAAGAGTTGGAGGACTTGTTGTTGATGTTCGATGTGATGTTCCACTGCCTGAACCTTAGAATTTTCTCTTAAATATGATGTGATGGATGGTGGTTGATACCCATAAAGTGCCATAAATGGGGTCATTTTTGTTGCTTTATGGAAAGAAGTGTTATACCACCATTTAGGCAGAGGCAACCATTTGACCCATTGTGTCTGTTTATCAGATACAAAGCAACGGATATATCCTTCCAAACATTTGTTTACTATCTCATTTTGCCCATCAGATTGAGGATGATAAGATGAACTATTAGCTAACTGAGTACCAAGACAAGAAAATAATTTTGTCCAAAAATTTCCAGTGAAAATGGGATCTCTGTCACTTACAATAATCTTTGGGTTTCCATGTAGCTTTTGAATTGTTTCCATAAATGCAGTAGAAACTGTACTAGCTTTAAATGGATGTGATAATGCACAAACGTGTGCATACTTGGTAAGTCCGTCAACTACCACCATGATGACACTCTTTCCAGACTTGGGTAAACCTGTGATAAAATCCATTGAAACCTCCTCCCAACGTTGGCTTGGAATGAATAAAGGTTGTAATAGACCTGGTGTCTTAATTGTTTCAACTTTATTTGTTGGCAAACCAAACATTCTGCCACAAACTTTTGAATATCTGATTTAAGGCCATCCCAAAAAAATTCTTTCTTAACCCTGTGGTAAGTTTTTAAAAATCCTGAGTGCCCTCCTAAGGGAGAAGTGTGCAATTCCATAAGAATCTTTTGTTTTAGCTGGGAATCCTTACAGAGGTATAAGCGATCTCTGTACCATAACGAACCGTTTTGCCAGCTAAATGTATCAGACGTACTGGAATCTTGTTGTAACTTTCGAATAAGTGCCCGCACTTCTTCATCATTCTTCCATTCCTCCCTTGCTTCGTTTATCCAATCTGGTTGGATAATAGAAATGGCGCACAACAATGCTTCCACATCCTCATCCTTTCTTGAGAGTGCATCTGCCACCACATTTTGCTTCCCTTTTTTGTAGATGATTTCAAAGTCATAACCCAACATCTTTGTGACCCACTTTTGTTGCTCTTCAGAGGGTAATCTTTGTTCTAAAAAGTATTTAAGGCTATCATGATCCGTTTTTACCTTGAAGTGTCTTCCCATTAGGTAGGGTCGCCATTTCTTAAGTGCATGGAGTATTGCCAACATTTCCTTCTCATAATAGCTTTGTGTAAAAAATTTCCCTTGATTGGACAACTTTCAAAAGCAATGGGTCTTTCATCTTGCATTAGAACAACACCAATTCCATTTCCTAAGCATCCATTCCACAATAAAAATTTTTTGTGAAGTCTGGTGTAGCCTAAGACTGGTGCTTGGGCAATTACTCTTTAAGATGTTTGAAGGCCTTTGTTACTTCTGGAGTCCATGAAAATGCATCTTTCTTCAATAATGTTGTTAGAGGTGCTGCTATTCTCCCATAATTCTTAACAACTTGCGATAATACCCTGTCAATCCGAGAAATCCTCGCAGATGCGTTATGGATGTGGGGATTCTCCATTCCTTAATGGATTTAATTTTGCTAGGGTCTACCTTAACTCCTTCATGAATACAATATGACCCAGATATTCCACCTCTTGTACTCCAAAGAAACATTTGGATCTTTTTGCATATAATTGTTTCTCCTCCAATATTTGTAGCACCCTGTCAACATGTTCAACATGATCCTTCCAAGACTTGCTGTAGATTAGCATATCATCAAAAAATACTTACACAAATTTTCTAAGGAATGGTTTGAAAATTGAATTCATCAAACCTTGAAATGTTGAAGGTGCATTGGTAAAGCCAAAATGCATGACCAAAAATTCATAATGAGCCTCACGAGTTCTAAATGTTGTTTTCAGAATGTCTTTAGCCTTCATTATGATTTGATGATATCCTGAACGAAGATCCAACTTGGTGAAGTAAATTGATCCATGCAATTCATCCAGTAATTCATTAATGACAGGAATGAGAAACTTATCTTTAATAGTGAGCTTGTTGATCTCCCTATAATCCGGACACATGCGCCATGATCCATCCTTTTTGTTCACCAATACTATTGGAGCAGAGAAAGAACTTTGACTCGGTTGAATTATACCAGCCTCTATCATTTCTACAACCATACGTTCAATTTCACTCTTTTGGGCATAGGGATATCTGTACGGCCTGATGTTTGCAGGAACACTTCCTGGAATCAAATGAATAGCATGATCATGATCACGAATAGATGGCAGACCTTTGGGAGTCTCAAATACCTTGGAATGATTGTCCAAGAATTTTTGGAGATCTAGAGAAATAGATGATTTCGATGTGGGAACCTCTAGCGAACATAATTGTGCAATTACACCTCATTGTTCCTTCTTTAGAAGTTTTTTCATACCCTTAGAGCTGACTATCATTCTCGGTTTCCTTGCAATAACCATTAACTCACCTTCCTTTCCTTCTGTAGAAAATTTCATGAAAATTTCTTGAAAATTAAAAGCTATTGTACCCAAGGATTGTAGCCATTGGACTCCTAGTACAACATCAACACCACCCATTGGAATGGAAAGCATTGGGCTATTCAATACATATTCTCCCATGGATAACTTGATATTATGGCACTTTCTAGAGAAATTTATGGTTCCTCTACTTGCAACCATCACATGACACTTTGGTGCTGGATATAGTAAGCAATTCAATTCCTTTGCTATCTTACAATGAATAAAAATATGGGTACTTCCCGAATCAATCAACACTATTACCTTTTTCTTCTTGATATGTCCTTCTATCTTGATAGTTTGAGGAGTGGTAATTCCAGCCAATGCATTACAATATATGGTGGGATTCACTTCTTCTTTATCTAGGGTTTTTTCCTGGAGTATATCCTCTTCTTTTGACATTTCTTGTTCCTCTTCTTCCTCCTCTTTACAATCTATGTAGAATAATTTCTTCTCAGCACACTTATGACTTTTAGTGTATTTGCTATCATAACTATAAAAAATCTCTTTTGCTCTTTTTTCTTCCAATTGTTGTGGTGTAAACCTTGTAGGTTGTGGAAGTCTAGTGGCAGCAACACTTCCATCTTTATAGTTGTCAGTGGTAGGCTTCTTGGTTGCCATAAATTTGCTTTCCATTTTTCTTGCTAACTTGAATGCCTTCTCCAATGAATTGGCTTCCCAAAGGTGAACCTCATGTTGGATATTATCCTTTAAAGTCCCTATGAACACATCAATCCTATGCTCCTTTGGAATATTTTTTACCCTTATGTTCAATTTTTGTAAGTCCTCAACGTGTTGCATCATTGAACCCTTTTGTTTTAGATTTATCAATTGGCTAAAAAAGGTGTTCCTTTTCATATCCTCATAATGTGCTATCATTTCTTCTATAAAAATTGCCCAAGTGACAATTTTCTTACGAGAGCAAAGCCAACGATACCATACAAAATGATTTGGTTCCAAATATAAAGTTGCAATACATACCCCTTTTGTGTTTTGCACATTATGGAGATCGAAAAATTGCTCCATCTGTAGTATCCATGTTCCGGGATCCTTCCCATCATACTTCCTCATATAGATTTTTGGAACATGATGGGTCTTCAATCCAATATTAGAGTCTATGAAATCATGATTAACATTTATTTTGTTCTCATAATGAGTTTCCTTTACTACCCTTTCACCATTAGTGACCATTTCGTGTAGCAACTTATTCAAATTTATTTTCAATTCTTCCATCTTATCGTCCATGCCATTCATCTAAGCGTCCATCTTAGCATCCATGCCATCCATCTTAGCTTCCACGCCATCCATCTTAGCTTCCAAGTCATTCATATTAGCTTCTACGCCTTATTTAAAACCATCCATCTTAGCTTCTAGATCTTTCTTTAAACCATCCATCTTATTTTATGTTACCTTTTGTGCGAGTGAAATTTGTTGCACTTGGTTTTGTAATATTGATATATCATGTTGCATTTCTTCCTCTTCTTCATGAGTCATGCTAGAGCTTTCATGTTGCTTACTAGTTGTTTCCATTTTCTTTCTTCGGGGTGGAAATTAATGATAATAATGCTTCACAATGCCCTTTTAATTCCTTCAAACTAATTTTTCAAACCAAGCTTATGCAAAAATTTAAAAAATACACACCTTTTTTCACTTGTAGGAGCTCGATATTGAATTTGATGTACCTCTGTAATTTTGGATCTCCTAGTTCTGAAATTGTGACTTGTAGTAGCCCTCTACGTCCTATTTTCAATTCCACTAGTCTCATCAAAATTGGATTCTCCAAGGAAGCGTTATGCCAAATCTCCCATGGTGACCTGATTATAGACTAGTTCAGTAGAGCAAACTTGTATGACATGCCACGTGTCACTATTTCAACCTTAGCACCTGAAACTAGTACACAGAAAACTACAGTTTGTCCTATTTTTGCAAATTCTTACGAAAATTCAGTCTGATGCTCAGAGTGAAAGTTATGACGATTTTCCTAAAGTGACCTGTTTGGAATGTAATTCAGGGGTCTGCAAAAACCCTAACTTCCTCATATTATATCTCCGAAAATATAGCGGGACAGAATTTGAAATTTGGAGCCGAGGTTCAGACCAATTTTGTCTCAAATGGGTTTTTTTTGTATCTTCTGAAACTTCGTAGCAATAGAGTTATAGTGAAAATTCCACGATGGCCTATTTGGGGTAGCAAAACCCTAGAATCCACAGCTCTGATACCAAATGTTATGAAACCAACTCACAAAAAGATAGAAAAGATAGATGAATGCCTTAGAAATAAGCCTTTTCAAGCAGACAACCTCCTTACATTACACAAATGAACAATTCTTAGATGATTCAAATGGAAAAACCCCCTTTCTATATATAGGAGTCTACGGGGTCACAATATAACCAAGCCAACCTAACAATAATAATATAAAAGCACAAAAATAACAATAGAGGGATTCTATGGGGCATAATAATAATAATATGGGGACAATAGGGGCACAATAATAACAATAAGGGATACAATGACAATAGTAATGGGGGGATCACTAATATTATAGGGACCTAACAATCAACATCCAAAAGATCCAGAAGACTTGACTACGAAAATATCTCGGAAAGATATGAAGAGTCTGATGGAAAAGATGAAGACCCTTGACAATGGATATCTTTTGGAGATATGTCAACATGTATGTAGGATGATGATATCTACAAAATTATGTCATGATGAAAAGCCAACTAGTAAGGTATGATTTGATAATATACTTTGATTTCTTGAATAATATTTGGATAAGTTCATGTAGGGCTACATACAAGTACAGCTAGAATTCATGTGATGAATGTAAGAAGCATGTTAAGAAAGAAATAGTCATATGATGAAGGCTCTAGATATGAATAAGGCCACTTTCCATGAAGAAAGGAATTACATCATGAACTAAGGAGGAAAGTGATCGATGGCTATTGCCTTACAAGGAAGAAGCTCAACTAAATTTCATGACATCAAGGAGAGAAGTTGATTAAGCAGTTGAACAACCAACAAAGAAGAAGTTGTTGATGTATAGAAGAGTCCCTAGCTAAGAAGGAGCTTGGCTTAGATCACCCTTGATTAAAGAGGAGAGACAATTGTGTTTTTCTATTTCATGTGTTATGCACTAGACCAAGACTAACAACAATAAGTTTAGGTGAAGGCCATGAAGAGAAATGTAAACACATGATATCCTCCCTAGTTTAGAGGGAGAGATAGACATAACATTATTGTCTTCACTTTGGAAGGAAGAATCTTGGATTGGATAATCATCTGGCATCCGATGCTCTTTGAGGATGTGTAGGGCATCTAAGACAAGAGTAGGCAAGAGGACCGATATTATTTGAGGGCTAGGAACCCAAGATAAGAATATTCCTAGAAGTTCATACTCACTGAACACCCGGGTGGGTATGTACCTTGAGAAACAATGATTAAGGTATATACAATAATTGGTCTTCCTGTTAGGGCCTAAATCTACCTCAGGCTAAGAAAGGTAGTTCTACGATAACATCAAACAATGCTTACCCTGGTAGCTAGCCCTATCAGGTCGAGAGAGGGCTCTCTCCTTGTCAATCTCAGGAAAATATATCAAATGAGGCTTGAGATGGCTGATGTAAAGACTAATTTTAGGCTAGGTATATGCTCAGAGGAGTTTGATTGAGTTTTATGTTGGTTTGCTAGATCAAAAGTGAAAGGTAGTTTTGGATTTGGCGAATGGACTCAGTCTTGCAAAGGCTTCTGTGGGGTGAGGTAGGAAAATGATTTAGTACTTTGAAATAAGTTAAATGGAAAGTCTTAAGATTGGAGAGGATTTGAAGAGGGCATGAAAGTATCAGGAATCCTCTTCAAATAGTTGAAAACATGTAAAACCAAATAAACCCTAAGGTAGAGCACTGCAACATCAATGAATTCCACCTTTATACTTGATTCATTTAGTTAAGCTCAAACGAAAGAGATAATGGCACAAATAAACACATTATAACTTCAATCATAGAAGGAAAAAAAATACTAAATCACCTTGCCACAAGAATCCCACAAAATGTTGCAAACCCTGGTCTATTTCCTTGCCAAACTACAAAGATGAATGTACAATGATGCTCAAAGCTTTCACAAGAGTCCAACCTTTGAAAATGACTTAAAAAACACATGATATAGAGCTCCAAACCACCTATGATATCCATCAGAGGTGAATCCATGAGAAGAGGGGTGGTTTCAACCATATCTAAACTAGGAACACAAAAATAGGCAGTGGAACAGCTTGCCTCTAAAACCTAGGAAATTGATTCATTCAACTCCAAACCACCTACAACTGATGTATCTACCTTATCACATCAATTTTTATCATTTTTACATCATAGTACATCAATTTACATCATGTCATCTCATTAATTTGACCATAAGAGAGAAAAAGTCAAACTAGAAGAAAACTAGGCGAAAAACAGAGTTTTTAAGCAAGATTGGCACTTTTTCATCTTGTGCGTAGCGCCACTTTTTCTGTGCATAACACTTTTTCCCAGCTAAATTTGGAGGCCTTCCCCTTCACCAATTTTCCTCCAAGTTGGCTTGTTGGAAATTTCTGTTTGTCTACTTTCTAGGACAAGTGGAATTTTTGAATTTGGTTCCCATTTTCCCCTCCAATAATTAGTTCTCCCAACACTGCTTCCTGTGTGGCCAAAAAGTGGCAGAGAGGGCATTTTTGAGGTGTTTTTGGCCCTTTAAGTGACCCAAAACTTGTCAAAATTTCCTAGTAATTTCTGGGCATGCATAATTTTTCATGAGGAATCCAAAAATGCAAAGTTTTCCTCCATATGAGGTCCCTATCAAAATCAAGTGTCAAGTGGCACTACGCATCTGCCGGAAAAACCTGTTTTTTCCTTGAAAAATTCAAAATTGCCAAAATTTTGCCAAATTTCAAGAAATTTAGCATGAGTGATCTGTATCAAGTACTATGCTGAGCCAATGAAGCTTTAGCCAATATCACGAGCTTATCTTGCTCTTTCTTGCTCCTCAAAGTCTTCCTCAACTTGGCTTTTAGGCACTTTATCCTAGTTTTGCAAATTTTGTTTCGTGCCAAATAGTGATAAGCCATGTGCCGCAACATCTTTTTCTGCTTATTGGCTTTCTCAAGTAGCTTCTCCAAGTGCATATTTGCCTCTCTAGCCAATATTCCCGGTCAGCATCAATCTCTTGCTCGAGGGGTGTCAATTTGACTTTCTCTCTTTTTGTTGTTTGCTTGTTTTCCCTTATGGTTTGTAGCTCCATGATTGTTTGTTTATCCTCCAATTGCTTGTTCCATTGCTCAAGGTAATTAATGATCCACTTAGCCCTTTCAAGGTTAAGAGATAAGGCATGGATGCCAACTTCTTGTTCTTTGACGATCTCCTTGAGTCTTGAGCTTTGGGAGCCCAAATTAGTATCCTCATCCTGAATCAAAATAAAATCTCTCTCCTGACCTTCAGAAGGCCATTCCTCATGCAATGGTTGCTTCCTTTTATCTTGTACCGACTCGGTATAAGAAGAAGGAAAAGCCCCTTTCACCCTGGGTGAAGATAACATTTTCATGTTGTCTAGTGAAGGAAACGAGACCCCTTACACATCAGGTGGACATAGTACTCGTTTGGCAGCTGCAAATAATATCCTTGTGCTTTTTTCATAAGTGAAAAATATTGGCACACCTATAGCTTGAGTCTCATGAACCTCTGTTTGATTTGAAGGGTCACTTGAGGGCTTTTGAAAACCTCATGTGAAATGAAAGTATCCCATGAAACATTCAACAAACTCAACTGATGCAAACAACAATCTTGATCAATGAAAAATGATAAATGTTGTTGAACTGTTGATGAAGAGGTTTTATTTTCACTAATGTAGCCATTTTCTCAATGTTTCTGCATATGAAATAGGGGAGGTTCATCATCCTCACTCTAGTGAAATGCATCAATAGTCTAACATGATAAGTGTACAAGCGAGAAAATCTCCCTTCACAGATGAAGTATTTTATAATAAGCTTCATGAGTGGAGCATAAGTGTCTTGTAGGTATCTGAAAGGAAAGACCCTACTGATTTGTTTTTGGTAACTAGCCTTCATATAAGGCTCATAATGCTCTTTACCGACAAGTTGCCCTTTGTTCCACTGTTCTCCTACATTTGGAATACCTGTTGCTGCAGCTAGTTTCAGGTGTCAAAGTGAAGGAAACATCTGCTAAGTTCACCTGGTCATTGTGAAGATGATGGACAAAATATTTCACCCTCTCCACCATCTCACAAAACTGGTAGCAAGACTAATGTTCGAAACATGTTACTGCAAGGAGACAAGCCAATAACTCTGTGAGTGTGGTGGGCTCCTCTCGGATGTGTTTTCCTCCCTTATGTTTTTTTCTTGGTGCATGAAACTCTTGAGAGGAATCACTCATAGTTTCCTCATCCCTTTCATAAGCTAAATCTGTTTCCATATTTTCCACTTTATGGTGCAAAATGATGAGTATGAAGAGATTTTATTTCAAGAAAAGGTGACTGTTGTTTTCTTCTTTGGGATTTGATGAATGGGACTGATGAGTGGAAATTTTTGATGCTGGCTGTATGGTTATTAGGGAGTGATAGGATTTTGGGAATGAAGATTAGGGTTTGGGGAATACTGGAATTAGGTGTTAGGATTTTAAGGTTTGGGGATGGAGGGTAGGATAAGTGTCAATGAGAGAGGGACAGGGGAAGAAAATGTAAGGAAATGTAGTGAAGAGAAAATTATGCAAAGGGGTAAACAAACAACAAGAATGACAAAAACTGCAAAACCATAAGCAATTTTGCAATATAACTGTGCAACAATTTTAGGGTTTGAACTTTGATCTTTCAAAACACCATCAAGGATGACCAAATGTCTTTTTATGGCAATTTGGAGGGTTTACTTGGAGGAATAGTATTTGGAAATTTTGAGCTTTAGAAGGTTGATTAGATGAGTTTTGAAGTTGGTCAACTGGTGCACCGCGCCAACACCCAGGTGCGCTACGCCTGGAAGGTGCGTCGTGCCCGTTGAAAATCCTATGCAATTCCTGAACTCGGTGCGTAGCGCCTAGCAAGTGCGCCACGCTAGTGCCCAGGTGCACCGTGCTAAGAAGAAATTCGAAAATTGCTACAATTTCCCTCTGATTACCTCAAAACGTGATTTTTGCCTTGTTCTCTCTCACTTTTAGCAGAAATGAAGTCTTCAACACAAATGATCCCTTTATATACTTTTGACTTTAAGTTTTCATTTAGAAAACCCACTTTCTAAAGTTTTCCTTTTCACTTTGTTCTTTAAAACTCTATTTTGCAGTTTGGCTCTCTTTTTGTCATTTGATGGACTAATGTTTGGATTTTATTGTCTCTTTTGTAGGAGCTAGAGTGCAGAAGTTTGGCAAGGTGACCCAAGGCTGCAGATGATGTTATTACATATGAAAACAATAAAATTACAAAAAAATTGTACAAGAAATGGGGAAACCCTGTTTTCACATCAAAACAGAGTTTTGAGGTAAAAGCACTTTATGGAGCAAATCATAGGTAAATTTTGTGATTTTATGAACTTATTGAACATCCTCATGTGACTACTGGCTTGTTATTGAACTTTTGAAGACCATGGTGACAAACCCTAGACCTAATGAGACTTGAAACTGTAAAATGACTTTTGCAACTGAAATGAAATAAAAATGACAGCAAATGATCTGTACATGTGCAAATAGGCCAGTAGATGAAAAGCAAGAGGGAAATTGATAAAGAACCACTACCATCAGATGATCCATGACCTAATGGAATGCAACTGATCATATGAGACACTTAAAATGCATGCAAAAAGATAATTTTGATCACTGATGGAGGGATGAAGATACCAACACTAACACTTCCAACAATGTGATTTGATCTAATGACAAATAAAGCTATTAGTCAAGGCCTTGCTATGGAAACAATGTTGGTTACTATGATTCTATACAGATGGGTTACCAATTTGATTCTTCTTATGAGAAATTATTCAGATTGAGAATGACCAAGTACAATTATAAATACCTCCCTAGTTAAGAGGGAGTGTTGAAGAAAGTGTTACTAGGTTCGAAATTTACAAATGTAATTTTGATCTTTGTAAATGTCAAGAAAAATACATATTATTTTTGTAAATTATAAGAATGAGTTTCTTTCTTATTTCATAGGTCTAGGAAAGTCAAAGAGTCAAATTTATGTATAAGGAGCTCTTCTTGAGCCTATGTGTAAATGTATACTAGTTTGAAAAGCCCTCCAAGATGAGCACAATCCTCCAAGACAAGCGCAAGAAGAAGTATGCAAGCTAAATGATGAAGAAGACAATCATGTCGGCCTCAAAGCATATATAAATGTCATGTCAACTCAATAAAAGAGACACATCAGTTCACATTGACATCGGCTATATATGGGATCTTAAATACTATAAATAGGTGGTTAAAGTCACCACATGAATCACAGAATTTTGGATTCTCTCTGAGCTTTGTATAAGTGCAGGAAGTACAAGAGGTATAGGATCTTGAATGTCTCAGAAATCTTAGGGATGATTATAGTGAGGAATCTCAAATACCTTTTGAAGGGATGATATAGTATGTATTTTGGAAGTCAACCCACTGTATTTTTGGCCTCCTTATAGTCTCACAGTGATCACCATAGAAGAATAACAGTTTCGACATACTTCTTAATGGAAGGGTCCTAAAGTGACACTATTTGTATCGGCCTACTCTCTAGATGTCATTACAGTCTCGGCATAATTACCATTGATCTCAGTAATAAATTCCAACATTCTAGACTCAGTCAAGATCTCAGTGAAGTAGCAATGATGGTCTTGGTCATGATCACTATCTCGGTGCAGCTCACATGCAAGTATAAAAGACCTTGTTGATATGGTGATGAAACAATGATGTAGGCAGAAGTACAAGAAATGGTCCAACAACAAGAATCGTTATGGTACAATGATGATGATCTTAGTGAAGCAACAATAATGATGATGATGATCTCTATAGCAAGAAAAGGATTAATGTTTTGGTCTTGGAGTGGCCTTGTATGTCACGGGTCAAGGTCTTGGTATTGGTGAATTGGAATCTCTATAAGACGAATTGTGTGCGCATTTTCCTCTCCAAGAGGGAGAGGTTTTGGCCCTGGCAGAAAGCCAACATCTTGTGTTCTTGTCTCTTGTATTTTGGTAACTATTTGATGAAGTAATAAATAAACTCACTAATGATATCAAGATAAGATTGTGCTAATAATAAAAAAGTTAAAATACCTCACAAATAGTTATCATGCTAAGAAGAATCACGTTAACTACATTTTCCATAGATTCTTCAACATTTGGGTCATATTGTATCTTCGAGGAATTCTCATGTTGATAAGATATTATCACAAATTTGCTAAGAATTATGGGAGAATAACAACACCTCTAACAACATTACTAAAGAAATATTCATTTTATTGGACTCGAAAAGAAACTAAGGCCTTTGAACATCTTAAAGAGGCAATGTGCCAAACACCAATCTTTATCTACGCCAAACTTCATGGAAACCCTTATTGTGAAATGTGATGCCTCATGAAATGGAATTGGTGTTTTTTTAATGAAAGAAGGAAGACTCATTTATTTTAAATTCTTCCAATCAAAGGAAAGTATTTACACAAACCTATTTATAAAAAGGAAATGTTGGCAATACTACATGCATTAAAGAAATGGTGACCTTACCTAATGGGAAGACACTTCAAGGTAAAAATAGATCATGATAGTCTTAAATACTTTTTGGATCAAATATTATATTTTGAAGAGCAACAAAAATGGGTCACAAATATGTTGGTTTATGAATTTAAAATCATCTACAAAAAGAGGAAGAAAAATGTTGTTGCAGATGCACTCTCAAGAAAGAATGAGGATGTGGAAGCATTGCTTTGTGCCATTTCTATTATCCAACCTGATTGGATAACTGAAGTAAGGGATGAATGGAAGAATGATAAATAAGTGTGGAAATGCATTCAAAATCTGTAGTAAGATCCTATTACATTTGACACATTCAACTACAAAAATGTTTCATTATGGTACAAATATCGCTTGTATATTTGTAAGAATTCCCAACTAAAACAAAATATTCTCTTGGAATTACACACCTCCCCCTTATGAGGCACTCAGGTTTTTTAAAAACTTACCACAAGGTCAAGAAGGATTTTTTTTGGGATGGCCTTAAATTTGATATTCGGAAGTTCGTGGAAGAATGTTTGGTTTTCCAACAAAATAAAGTTGAGGCAATTAAGACCCTGGGTCTGTTACAACCTTTAGCCATTCCAAGTCATAATTGGGAGGAAGTTTCAATTGGTTTTTATCATAATTTTACCCAAGCATGAAGGAAAGAGTGTCAACATGGTGGTAGGTGATAGAGTTACCAAGTATGAAAACGTTTGTGCATTGTTTCATCATTTTAAAGCTAGTACAGTTTCTATTTCTTTTATGGAAACAATCCATAATATATATGGAATCCCAATGATTATTGCAAGTGATAGAGATCTAATTTTCATTGGAAAATTTTGGACAAAATTATTTTCTTGTCATGGTACTCAATTAACTCATAACTCACCTTATCCTCCTCAATTTGACAGTCAAACTAAGATAGTGAACAAATTTTTGGAAGGATATCTTCATTGATTTGTATTTGATAAACAAACACAATGGATAAAGTGGTTACCTCTTGTTGAATGTTTGTATATGTTGGCTTAGGGGTTCCTAACCCAAGTTCAGAGTTTTTTGCGCCAACCAACAAAACCCTACACTACTAGCCCTTTCAGCAACAACCTGCATAGCGCAGACTACAGTCTCACCCAAGGCAGTATGGGGGGATGCTAAAACCAAGTTTCTACATCTAGAGATTAGTGTGATGTCTTCGAGCGCTCAGATCTTCCTTTTCTTAGATTTATAAACTCTTGGGGCACGTTACTACAACTCTGTTAAAACAATCTTTAGACCTTCACGAAGGTCTACAATCAGTCTTTGTGGACCTTTAACAGTCAATTTATCCACTTACACGCATCAGAGAACAAACCTAAATTAGTGTTCGCACAGATTTACTTAAGTTATTAGTAAACGTCAGAGAATTCATCAGAGTCTTTGCAAAATTATTTAAACATGCATTACATACATCATTAATACTTATTCAAGAGAATCGTTTTCCATTCAATCAATATTTCATAAAATAGATCATTCATCGACAACATATAGCATAAACAGAAATACACAAGAATTCTTCAGTAACTGTCTTTATTGATCTTCAATTCAAGGTTACAAACTCAAAATTGCCCTATGCACTCAGCTGCAGGGGTCCACGAATCCAGCTGCGGACTCTACCTAGGCTTCCACAAACTTAGTTGTAGAGCCTTTCTTCTATATTACA
Organism: Pinus taeda; assembly: GCA_000404065.3. NCBI lineage: Eukaryota > Viridiplantae > Streptophyta > Pinopsida > Pinales > Pinaceae > Pinus > Pinus taeda. The sequence goes on along the minus strand of APFE030499484.1, from coordinate 127,843 downwards.
TAATTCTCTTTGCTATCACTTCCCGTCCCTTATCATTAATTACTACCAAAAAACATGCCTTAGGCTCTCTAAGACACACCTATCTATAGCCTTTTTCATACAATGCCATGGTCTATGGACCATGGGTGGATCCCAAAACCGACTCAAATTCTACATAAAACAGGGATAAACCACTTTTAATCCTATTCCTCTACACATTTTTCATCCATAAATCGCGGATACTTTACCTTAATTACAAAACTGTATGAAAAATTGGGTTATCGTAACCCCAAAACTGACCTACGGGACCCCATCCCAACAAGCCCCCACCACACAGATCGTGACTCACCCTCGAGTCACTCATAACAAAAAGTGTGTTGGAAATAATACTAAGAGGGAGGGTGCATCAGTATTATTAGATCAATAATTTAATTTTCAAAACTGATTTGTATACGCTACTTGAGCTTAGTGAACTAGTGTGTATATGCAATTGTACTTAATGCAACCAGTGTATATGCGGATATCTTTTAATTTACCCAAATTATCATGCATTGAACTTTAACCATTATATTAGGAATTCATTAGACAGTGCAGTAAAAGCAGAATAAAGCATCACACATAAGTAACACACATGAACACCAAGATATAAGGTGGAAACCCAATGTGGGTGAAAACCACCTGCTGCAATCGTCTCTGTCTTCTTTTAATAATAAGATAATTCTATTTACAATTTTTGTACTGGTGCAATCTTATACCAGTACGCAGGCTTCTACCTGCAGAAGCCTACAACCTTCTCCTACTCCAGCTTCTACTGGAAGGGAGCTATAACCCCCTAGCTCTTGTACTAGCTGATATGTTTACTAGTACGTAGGTGTCGGCCTACAGAAGGCTACAACCTTCTCTTTTCTTCCATGGACCACGTTTCATAAATTTTCAGACTAGTTCCATCAATAAGATGAATCTTCAAATATATCTGCATCAACCAATATCCCTTTTGAACCATCCACAACTGAATCAATCAATCACTCCATCAAGCTGATCATTCAGAATGTTGTCACCAGAATACAGTAACCAAAACCCAAGCCAAAACCCAAAACACTACAACAACAAACAGAAGCAGCTAAAACATATTTTATAAGGTATACACTACTTGCATGTGTCGAACCTATGTGCATACATAATTTCCTCAAGGTGAACCAATGTACAGATCTGGAAATCAAATTTATGATTTATACGTTGCTTTCATATGCAGTACCAGCATGTATACGCTCTTTTTCTAAAGTGAACCTACGTACAGATCTGTAAATGATGATTTAAGCATTACAACTATTCCAGACTTCAGACATACCTAGATCATCATATTTATAGACTACAACATGTGCCAGTTATTCAAATAAAAGATCAAACGACATAAAGATAATTCACTTCAGGCCTTGAGATCTTGATACATCATTAGATCTTATCCTTCATCAAACTCTAAGGTTCATCCTTGGTTCAGATCAAGTACAACACCATAAGCCAATAAACTGCATATTAGATCTCTCACTTCATCAGATATTCGATACTTGCACACCTTGGCCTAACGATCTTCTTCTCCTTTTATAGTCTTAGGCCTTTCTCAATACCATGGAACAAAACCACTTAGGAAGAATACCTTAGACAAAATACATGGGGTCAATACCTCAAACCAGATACCTTTGACCAATACCATGGATCAAAATACCATGGGCCAAATGCTTTGGACCAAAAATTTATTTTTCCAAGGTATACGCTCTTTTCCTTCTGTGAAAGTGCGTGTGTACGTATGCGCAGCTTGTATACAGTGAACCTGCATGTATATGCAACTTGGTCAATTGTGAACCTGCGTATACCTCTCTTTCTTCATTTTGTGAAGACTCATATGTAATTCTTTGTTGTTTTCCTGCTATATTTTCATCTGAGTGAGTTGCCTTCTGAACTGATTCCTTGAAGTTTCCCTTCATTTCATCACATCTGTAAACACTACTGTCATGCATTCTGACACATCTGATATCTCCTTTGTAGATTCATCTAGTTACCATATACAGATGAGTTGTTCTATTACAAATGGGTTGCCATCAAGTACAACACATACATCATAGTGCCAACAATATCCCCCTTTGTTCTTGATGGCAACAACCACACCAAGTCACTCTCCCCCTTTGACATCAAGGGAAAAGGGTCATGGTCCCCCTGAGTGCATGCTGAATTCTTTGATATGCTGAAGTGTGCTGATTGAGTTGTCATGATCGAGTCCATGCTCCCCCTGAGCATATGCAAAGTCTGCAAAAAGATGTTCTAAATGAAGAACATGACTCTATACATACATCACAAATGACTTTCCTATCACCAAAGACTCATACATACATCCATCTCCCACCCAAGGGGATATACCAAATTTGACTCATCCACCCAACCAAGTGGGGATATATCAATTGTTTATACATGTCAAAAACAAGAAACATTACATCATCCATCCCATGCCTAGTGGGGTTACAAATTAGGTCTTTTCATGACCGTTACATTAAAAGATATACATGACATATATAACAGGGACCAAATATCTTAAACAAGACCATGATAGTCATCAACAACTATCATATGATTTACACCATCAACAACATCTATCAACAGCATCCAGACCAACAACCTGTATATATCCATCATTAGTTCCCAAAATCTCATCAACCATGTTCTCCCCCTGAACCTGTTCCACATGTTCACTGTCAGATCTAATCATTGCATATGTCAGTAAGAGATATCAAAGCATCATCATCAATCATATATAAATAAAGTTATCAACAACTTTATGAGGACCAATATATTTCCACATGTTATCAGCAGATTGAAACCATCATCAAATAGAGTAGATAAATGAGAGAACCATAGCAGACCCCTTTTTCCTGAGTCTGGCCTACTGCTTTTCTTTAAACCAACATATATGTGACTGTGACCACATAAACTTGCGTATGTATGCGACTACGCTTCATGAAACTCGTGTATAACCACCTTTCTCTAAAAAACAGGATTTAACAACAGGATAATGCAGAAACTACTCCTGGCTTTTGTCTGTGATATTCAAATGTCTCTCTGGGCAGTGGTTTAGTGAATATATCAGTAAATTTTTCTTTGGAGGGAACATACTCCAATTTGACATTTTGTTCAAGCACTTGTCACATAGGAAATGATATTTGATGGGTATGTGCTTGGTCTTGGAGTGCATGATTGGATTCTTTGAAATACTGATGGGACTTGTATTATCATATAGAATGGAGATGGGTGGAGTACATGTGATCTAAATGTCTTGCAACATTTGCATCATCGAAAGTAGTTGTGTGCAGCAAGATGCAACAACCATGTGTTCTACTTCACCTGTAGATAATGCAACTGAGCTTTGTTTCTTACTAAACCAAGACACTAACCTAGAACCCATATAGAATGCACCAACATTAGTGCTTTTTCTATCATCAAAACTTCCTACCTAATCTACATTTGTATATGCATGAAGTATAAGATCTGTATCTCTAGGATACCATAAGCCAAAGTTCTTTGTTCCTTGAAGATATATGAAAATTCTTTTGAGTGCCTGAAGGTGTGATTCCTTTGGATTTGCTTGGAATCTTCCAACTATTCCCATTGCATGCACGATGTTCAGTTGGGTACCTGTTAGGTAAAGCAAACTGCCAATCATGAATCTGTAAGTTGGTTGATGTACTGCTATTGATTCATCATTCGAGCTAAGACTGCATCCTATTATCATTGGAGTACATACTGGTTTAGAATCTTCCATGCCGTACTTTTTCAAGATCTGTTTGAGATATTTGGTTTGTGAGAGAAAAATGCCATCTTTATTCTATTGAACTTGTAGACCAAGGAAATAGGTAAGCTCACCAAGCAAGGACATTTCAAATTCTTGCTGCATTGCTGAAGAAAAATTCTGACTCATGGATTCTTCATTGCTACCAAAAATGATATCATCAACATACACAACAATTGTTAGCAATTTACTAGTGTCAATCTATGTATATAGATTGCTATCTTCTGACCCCTTTGAAAAACCTTGTTGGTGGAGATATTTGTCAAGACGGTAATACCATGCCCTTGGAGCCTGTTTTAGACCATAGAGAGCTTTTCTGAGTTTGCATAGAAGTTCTGCATCATTTCCAAGAATTAATCCTTCTGGTTGTTCAATATAGACTTCTTCTTCTAAGTCTCCATTAAGGAAGGCAGATTTTACATCCATTTGGTATACTTTGAATTTATGAAAACTAGAAAGAGCAAGAAACATTCTTATGGATTCAATTCTAGCAATAGGTGCAAAAGTTTCTTCAAAATCTATACCTTCTTGTTGAGCATATCCTTTAGAAACAAGTCTAGCCTTGTTTCTAATAACTTCTCCATTTTTGTTCAGCTTGTTTTTGAATATCCATTTAGTTCCTATGATATTCTTATCATGAGGTCTAGGAACTAATTCCCAAGTATTATTATTTTTTATTTTCTCAAGTTCTTCATTCATGGCCTTGACCCAACATCCATCTCTGCATGCTTCATTTACATTTTGAGGTTCAGTGGAAGATAGTAATGCTAGATAGCTTGAAGTTTTGGCAATGGTTCTTCTAGTCTGCACACCTGCCCCTTTTTCTCCTAAAATTTGAGTTTCTGGATGGTTTTTCTGAACATACTTGGACAGAGTCTTTTCTTCTATCATTATCTCTTCTTCTGGTGCTTCATTGGTTTATTCTTTAGAATCAGTGTGATTTGATGTGGGAAAATGATCCTCATCTTCTTCATTGTCATAATCTTTGGTTTTTATCTGTTTTGGATTTTTACATGCTTCATCAACCACAACATCAATACTTTCAATAATTTTCCCAAGTCTTTTATTGTAACATATATATCCTTTACTTCGGGAAGAGTAGCCAAGAAGAATACCTTCATCTGCTCTAGGTTCAAACTTACCAAATTTTTCATCAGTCCTTTTTATGTAACATTTACTTCCAAAAACTTTGAAGTGTTTTACAGTAGGAGTCTTACCATAACAAAGTTCATGTGGAGTTTGATAGTTGTTTACCTGAACATTTGCTTGGTTGAGAATAGTGACGGTGGCAAATGCAGCTTCACCCCAGAAGGTTGCAGGGGTTCCAGATTCATCTAGCATAGCATGAACCATTTGTTGAACGGTTCTATTCATCCTTTCTACCACTCCATTTTGTTGAGGAGTCCTTGCAATGGAGAACTGCATTTTTATTCCATGTTCTTCACAAAATTCAAAGAATTCATTTGAGGTAAATTCCCCTCCTCGATCAGATCTGGGGCATTTGATTTTGCAATATGACTCATTTTCAACCAAATCTTTGAAGGCTTTGAAATTTTCAAATGTTTCATCTTTGCGCTTTAGAAGACCTATCCAACACATTCTCGAAAAATCATCAATGAATAATATAAAGTATTCTTCTCCATGAGGTGACTTTTTCCTTGATGGTCCAATAAATCAGTATGAACAAGTTCAAAAGGCTTACTAGCTGACCCTTCCTTTTCGATGAAGTGAGATCTGTTTTACTTACTGAATTGACATGATTTCCATATATTATTTTCAGGAATGTTGATATATGGAAGATCATGAACAACCTAGAATTTGCATGCTTTTCTTATTTGATAAAATATTAGATGCCCTAATCTTCTGTGCCATAGCCAGTTTTCATCATTTCTACTTAGATAGCATTGTTGTTGTCCTTCTTTGAGTATCTATAGGTTGTTTGGAGTTCTTTTCCCTTTGATCATGGTTTCTCCTATATCAAGCTCATGAACAACACATCCATTTGATTGGAACACTACTTCATTTCCTTGATCACACATTTGACTCACACTCAACAGGTTATGCTTTAAGCCATCAACATACATAACATTCCCAGCTTTAACTTTTTCTTTCAAGAAAACAGAGCCTTTACCTTTTATGACAGCAGGAGTGTCATTTCCAAATGAAACATTGTTTTCCTTTCCTAAGGCATTATATGAGTGTAGTTTTTATTTGTCACCTGTCATGTGTTTTGAGCATCCACTGTCAATGTACCACTAGTTTTCTTATCCTTCTGCATACAAGGCTATACCACATCTTTCCATTTGCAGTTCTTTCTTTCTCCATATTTTGGGATTTAATGGAGTTTGCTCCTTTTGAGCTATTTTCCGAAATTTACTCTTGCATTCAGATTCTGCATGGCCAAAGTTGTTACAGATTGAGCATTCTATTTCATTTTCAAGAAGAGAAAAGTTATTATAGGAACTTTTCTTGATCCTTGTCGCATTCCTTTGATTTCATGCTTCTCTAGTCATGATAGTTTTGTAAGAAACACATTGAGCAGCTTTGTGTCCAAAATTATGACATGAGAAACATTGACCATTAAAGAAGTTCCTATGATTATCAAATCTACTAACCTGTTGATTGTAGTTTCTATTGATATTTATCTTTGAAGAAAATTGAGTATGATTTACCTGAGGTTGATTTTGGCTTATGTTCATCCTTGAAGTAAATTGAGCTTGATTCACCTGGTGATCTGCTTTATGCCTTTGCTGACAATTGTCAAATTGTTCACTGCTCTTTGCTGCATCAAGATAGCTTTTAGTGGAGGTTGACAACTTCTGTGATTAAGATGTTTCTTCAGTATATCCAAGACCCGTCTTTATCAGAGGAGAGTGCTGCACTTTGATAATTTCATTTAAGGGTTCTGATCCTTTATCAAATCTAATATTAAGAGCTTTTGTTTTCTCAAGATCCTTTCGTAGACCCACAATTTCACATTCTAGCTTTTCATTGTGTTTTTCTCTTTTAGCAAGTTGGTATGTCAAGGTATCTATAATAGCATTCTTTTCTTTAAACATATTTTGTGTTTATATATTTCTTCATAAAGATCATCTTCAGCTAAAGCATCCAAAAAGTCATCATTTTCATAAGCCATCGGAAGTCTATAGTCATTACTATTTTCATTTTCATCACTATTTGATAAACCATCACTATCTTCATGAGTATAGTAGCTATTTTTACTTACACTTTGTTTTCTATTCCATTTTACAGATTCCTTCCCTTTATCATATTTATCTTTATGAGGACATTTGGCAACATAATGATCGACTTTACCACAGACAAAACATTTGAAAGGTAGTTTACATATGAATCTTTGGGAACCTCGATGAAGCTTCTTGACAAAGTTTGCTTCCTCTTCTTCTTCTAAAATATGTCCTGATTCATTGAATTTTTCTTTTCCTTTTGCTGAAGCTTTAAATGTGGCTTCTCTCATATCTGATGGACCTCTTATTCTCATCTCAAAGGCAGTTAAGATTTCGTGAAGCTATGTCATAGTAATAGTCTACAAATCCTGCTTTTCTTCTATGGCAGATACTTTTAATTCAGATTTAGTAGATAAGGATATTAAAACTTTTTCAACTAAGGTAACTTCCTTTATCTCTTCACCCAGATTCTTCATGCAATTAACAATCTCATCTATACAGAAGAAGTAACTAGCTATACTTTCATCATTGTGCATCTTCAAAGTTATATATTGAATTCTAAGAGTTTGCAGTTTAGCATGTTTTACTTGAGAGTCTCCCTCGTAGCTTAGAACGGTTTTGTCCCATACTTCTTTGGCTAATTTGAGCTACATAACTTTGAAAAAATCTGATTGTGACAGACTTCCCAATAATGTATTGACAGCCTTGGCATTAGTTTCATATTGCGTTTTACCTGCTGTATCTATAGGAATTGTTGATGGAAATGTATATCCTCCTTCCACGATTTCCCAGACATCTGTTCCAAGAGATTGAAGATAGGCTGTGGTTCTTACCTTCTAATAAACAAAGCTGCTCCCATCAAAGATTGGCGGTCTGATGGATCCCCTGCTTTCTTGATTACTCATGATGATGAATCTTCCTTCAAGAGATCAAGCTTCTTCTGAAGGACCTGGTCTGATACCAATTGTTGGAAATAATACTGAGAGGGGGGGGTGAATCAGTATTATCAAATCAATAATTTAATTTTTAAAACTGATTTGTATACTCTACTTCAGCTTAGTGAACTAGCGTGTATATGCAATTGTACTTAATGCAACCAGCGTATATGCAAAGATGTTTTGATTTACCCAAATTATCATGCATTGAACTTTAACAAGTATGTCAAGAATTCATTAGACAATGTAGTAAAATCAGAATAAAGCATCACACATAAGTAACACACATGAACACCAAGATATAAGGTGGAAACCTAATATGGGTGAAAACCACCTGCAGTAATCGTCTGTCTTCTCTTAATAATAAGATAATTATGTTACAATTTTTGTACTGGTGCAGTCTTATACCAGTACGTAGGATTCTACCTGTAGAAGGCTACAAACTTCTCTTGTTCTCCAGCTTCTACTTGAAAGGAGCTATAACCCCCTAGCTCTTATACTAGCTGATATGTTTACTAGTACATAGGTGCCAGCATACAGAAGGCTACAACCTTCTCTTTTCTTCTAGGGACCACGTTTCATAAATTTTCAGACTGGATCCATCAACAACATCAATCTTCAAAAATATCTGCATCAACCAATCTCCCTTTTAAACCATCCATAACCAAATCAATCAATCACTCCATCAATTTGATCATTCAGAATGCTATCACCAGAATACAGTAACCAGAACCCAAGCGAGAACCCAAAACACTGCAACAGGGAAAATTTTAAGAACCCCCCCCTAAATTTACATGTATAATAAATGGGTGAATCTCCATGGTATATAGGAAAAATGGAAGGCGATTTTATCAATAATATGATATGTATATATAATTTTTTGGCGAATCTCTCACCAGGCATGGGGAATATTTTACTCAATTATAAAATCTTGTGTTTATTGAATACACAAATGAAATCATTGCATTTCTTTAAAATATCTTTTGAAATCAAAATTATCGAAATTATATATCGATAACCTAGTGGGTGTAAGATAAAATTCACCCATGCCATTCACAGAAAGCATGAGAAAAAACCTAATACTATATATAAAACCAAGAAAAATTCAAATTCATCACTTCTATAACCACCCTGCCAATACACAAGTATGTTCGTGTTTGCAATTAGAAAAATTACCCAAATTACAATATGTTTACTCCACTTCTAGGGACCTCGTAACCACCCTGCCAAT